>CM061921.1:23952299-24056544 GCA_031002005.1 Vandiemenella viatica
TCAGGCGGTAGAAACAAGATTTATTAGGAAGGTAAAAAGCTGCACTAAACGCGACCGTATATGAAATGAAAAAATTCTGGAAAAACTTGATATTTACAATATAAACGAGAGGATACAGAGAACTATGGAGGCAGCACATTGAAAGGCTGGATGAAGAAAGGATTCCACTTCTGGCGACGCAGAGACGTTGGTAGACATACGAAGACATGATGCAAAAGTACAAAGTGAAGACGGAACAGGCCTAATCTTGAAGTGAGGAAAAAAGGAAATAAATTCCATCAACGCCAAATTTCGCTGTTCTGACCGTATACCCACTTCTGTCGTACGTTGCTGTTCTTTGGCGCAGTGTTGATTGTGTATCAACGTTAACATCTCAACGGACGTGTCCGGACAAAACCGCGAAGTGACAAAACCGCGAGGACAAAACCGCGCAGTGACAGAACCGCGAACGGACAAAACCGCGAGGACAAAACCGCGAAACGGACAAAACCGCGACGGACAAAACAGCGAACGGACAAAACAGCGAACGGACAAAACCGCGAAACGGACAAAACAGCGAAACGGACAAATCTACGAGTTATCCCCTCACTGTTTGATCTCTTATGCTCCAAAATATTATCCTAACGCAGTTTTTAAACGATTTGGGGATCGCAGCTAGCGTTACGTTATTATCACCTCGTTTATAAAGGATATACATTTAGGCAAGAAAGGAAAGAAGTAAATCACGACCGTCTTCCAAAATATTGGCGATGCACCAGTTATGACAGTACAAGATGCCCAGCAAGAGTTACATTGGAAAATCAATCAAACGTTGCAGAAACGAATGGATTACACTATCATTCTGCTAAACCAGCGAAAAGAAAAGCAAAAGAGGTTCGACTTGAAATGCTGAAAAAGGCTACAACCACATTAGAGGCACCCCAAACTGTTCTTGCATCATTATTTGCGTGGTACACCCCTGGGTAACGCTAAGAATCTACGAACTCTTGTGGTTTTATGTATTCCTGGTTTTTCTGTATTCGCGGTTTTGTCCTTTCGCGGTTTTGTCCTTTCGCGGTTTTGTCCGTTCGCTGTTTTGTCCGTTCGCTGTTTTGTCCGTCGCGGTTTTGTCCGTCGCGGTTTTGCCCTAGAACCTCAACGGAGACGTCGCTTTTCTCGGTCATTAGGTAGACGTGGTCGGCCACTGCGATCTCCATTGCGAGAGGGTAAGGCCGGAAATTACATATTCATGATACACTCTTGACACTGTGGGTCGAGGAATGTGGAATTCACAAACAATTTCCGAAATGGAATACCCCAAGCGCCTCGCGCCAACTACCTTTACGTGTTCGAAGTTTGTTAATTCATGTCGTGTGGCCATAATCACATCAGAAAACCTTTCACACGACTCATGAGAGTACAAATGAAAGCCCCGACGCTGAATCTCACATTTATACACCGCCATCTGGATATTTGCATTAGTTTTGACACTAGAGCATGATTAATCAACAAGGCGAACAAAGGGAAACATAATGTTATCAATTTTCGGTAGAGATATGAGATTAGTGGAGAATGAAACATTAGTTATGTTATGATGTTACATTAGAAAAATGTGGTTATCAATGAAGATGAAAAATGATCAATAATTATATTATGTTCTTTTGGAAGGATGGATGCAAGTTTATAATAGAAACATAAATTTGAAGCATTAAATAGAAAGTTCTTGTTAGTAATTAATGTAATAAAATTTAATGCATATATTCATGAATTAAAATCTGATACATTTGAAAGCCTGCTATTTCGCCAATTGCAATCTAATAGCACTAATGTTAAGTTTCGTTCTAAAAACCTGAGCTTTTCTATATGTTGCTTATATTAAGCGATCCAAGTTTGATGCACTCGTACATAATGATTTTTCACTATGGTAGCACTCTTTAAGGAAGGAGAACCATTTTCCTCATTTAAGGATTTGTAATTTTCAATAAATTCCTACCTAATATTATTTTCAATCATCAAGTTAAATCTCACTAAAATAAGAATATTTTTAGGAATGTTACTCTTGTATCCCTCGAAGTTATTCGCTCTAATTTCTGTGATGTTCTGTTCTTCCAGCTACTGGCTAATATTTTTTATTTTTATGATTCTTTCGCCATGAGTTGTAGCCATTCCAATGCATGGCTTAAATTATATGTAACATTTTGTTTTCTCTGCTAGGTTTTTACTAACACCTTTAAATAAAATTAAAATATCATTTAAGCACTTAAACCTAACCAAAATTTTTATACACATTGTTCCAGTAGAAATAGACAGGTCGATGAGGCTATTTAAGCAACGAATCGATACTAAACATTCTACTGTTCAAAATGAACAATATCTCTTACGTAATTCATTAATATTATATATTTATTTCTAGATCGGTATTCTTTGTCAGTCATATACCTGGACTTTCCATACCTTAACATAAATACCGTAAGAAAATTAAAACCAGTAAAACTAGAATGAATACAAAAGAGAAACAGATAAGTGGTCTGAATACACTGTATCAGCTTTGGTGTGACTAATCACTTCTTTCACAGTCGCAATTTAAATATAAAAAATAATAAATGGGACCTACGCAAGCCCAGTTTCTCTGCAATTACCATTACGAGTTGAGCGCGAGTTAAACAGTAGCTGATAGTAGTTAATTTTCGATTTTTAATCAACCAATTCTGTCCTGATTAAATATGAGCAACCCTTTACTTCTTTAAAAAAATGCAAAAACGAATACAAAACTAACTTTCTACATAGCGTCTACTATCGTCAACATATTTTTTCCATCAAAATGTGTTCTTAAATTGTTTCTTTATAAAAATTGGTTACGTAATTAAATAATCAAATGCCGACGAAATCATTTACCTATCCATGATTGCATTTTATTTACACCTAAATCATTTTTGTTGATTCTAAACCAATGATAGTCACATGGTTACAAATACGGACTACAGACGGTATGATGAAAAGAAAACAAAATCTTTTTTACCTATGAGACCATAAAAACCTCCATAAAAATCCGACCTAACGCTTTTTCATGAATCTCGTTCAATAAAAAATTATTATCTCATTTTTTTCGACGTCACATCAAAATGCAACCTGCCCTATTTTACCCGCGAGACAATGGGCTGTACATTAAACGAAAACCGGTCAAAATCCGGTCAGTATTTTTTGGGCGAATCCAGTTCATCTAAACTCAGACAGACATTCAAAAAATAAAAGAATATAAGTAGTTAATTGCTTCTCGTTACCTTATTAATAGTATCCGAACTGACTGTTTAAAAATATCTCATAAGTACCTGATTATAATTTTATTATAAGTATAGATTATAGGTATAGATGTTCCGGATGTTGGACATAGGAAAACACTTTAAAGTTTTGGTTTAGGGAAGTTAAGTTTCACTGCTGTGGGTTAGTATTCTCAGACTCCTGTTATGGTATAATCCATGATATGGCTGTTCTTCAACGTTCAATCAGATTCAAGTCCGGGAGGTGAGCAGGCCATTGATGATGTCCTCGTGTAGCTGTGTCTGCAGGCATTATTATCCATCAGATGGAGCCAGGTCCATATGCACAGCGAGAAAGCCACACATTCTGCTGCAGGATATCATCATTGTAAACAGCAGCGAACACAGTATTCCTAGGAAACACAATTAGCTGGTGCCAATCTATCGGTCCCTTACTGAAAAATTGGCTGGATTGTGACGTGTCCAAGAAAAGATAGCAACAGTCACTCTCCAGGCTAAACTGCGACTTATCCATTGTTGTTGATGCTTTAGGGGCGCGTCAACGACTGGGTTATTAGCACGCGGCTATCCGTGAACGTGACAATACTCCACTGTTCCATCACAATTAGCCATACACCACATTCGACGAGCCACACGGTGCCCTTGTGTAAGGGGAATGCATCTGGTGGATCTCTGAGCATACAGAGCAACCCCTCGAAGGCGACTATACTCTGACGGAGGATGTGTGACCCAGAGGCTGAGAAGGAGGTTTCTATCCAGTGCTGGTCGGACATCTTCTCCACAGCCATGAAATGACACTACAGGTGACATGTAGCTCCTGGCCCACCTGACCTAGACTTTGACTGGCCTTTAGCCTACCGATGATCCGACCACGCGTATCGTCGTCTAGATATGTTCCTTATGCCATCCTACTTCCTTACAACTCGAATAGGGCGTGTCAAATGCATACAACACTCAGAACTGCTGCACCAATGATCTCCGCCATCATGGACTTTTTCTGGCACAGCAGTCTCGTACTGATACGGGGAGGCCGTAAGTTATAAAATTCATATTCAGTTCATACTGCATGCAACATGGCCAGAGGTGTAAAGCAGTAACATAAGCTTCCTCGCTGTTGTCGAAAAAAATCGGCATTGAAATATTCCGTTGCGTTCGAATACATTCTACGTTAGGTAGGTAATAGAATTTTGTATAAATTAAGAAAAGAGGTGTGAACATTAAAGCTGCCGATGGGAAACCTGTTTTAAGCTCAGAAGCTAGAGGTGACCGATGGAAGAAATATATTGAGGAACTGTATGACGAGGAAGACTTGAACAATAGCGTAATGGAAAAGGAAGGCGATGTCAACATTGATGACTTAGGAGATCCTGTTTTGAGGACAGAATTTAATAGAGTTCTGAGTGACTTAAAAGCAAATGATGAGATCCCTGCAGAACTTCCCTAGGAGAAGAAGGAATCCAAATATTATTCAAGCTGATATCAAAAAGTTATGAAACAAGAGAAATTCCAACTGATTTTAATAAAAATATCATCTTCACACTTCCGAAGAAAGCACAAGCCGACAAATGTGAGAATTATCGCACCAATAGTCTAACATCACATGCTTCAAAATTACCGGCCAGAATAATATATAGAAGAATGGAAAGGTTAGTACAAGATATATTAGGTGAAGATCAGTTTGGGTTTAGTAAAAATCACGATACGAAGAAAGCAATTCTGGCATTAAGATTAATACTTGAAGGACGGATCAAGAAAAACAAAGATACTTTTATGGGATTTGTTGATTTAGAAAATGCTTTGATAATGTTAGGTGGGACAAGATGTTCAAAAGTTTGAAGAAGTCAGGTCTTAAATAAGTAAATAAAAAAAAAAGGTTTCAAAGGACGTGTGGTGCAGCGAACGAGTTCTCTGTCTCATAAGCCCTTCGTTGCCGGATCGAATCTCACTACAGGTAATATTTTTATTTATGTATATGGATAATTCCTGACTGTCAGTTTCAATAATTATGCATGTAATAAGTTTTCCAAATGGCTTTTGCTGTGGAAAAACCGACAGTGTCTCTTTTCGACCGTTCCGTTCCTTGGTGCGGAAATGAACATCTGTCCAACTGTAATGGTCGCGTAACGATATTTGTATTTTATACCTGCCGCAACAAATAATTCTAAATTATAATTATATTTTTGAAATATAACTTTGTTTGCGAACAACATAATGAAGTTAGAAAGTGTCGGTTTTTCCACAACAAATGGCTTTAAAAAAATTATTATAGGCATTATTTTTTAAACTGATTTCCGGGAATTATTTGTATTAATAAATAAATAAAAAAATGTCTGCAGCGAGATTCAACCCAGCGACGACGGGCTTACGAGGCAGAGAGGTTGTTCGCTGAGCCACGCACCCCGTTAAATCTGCGAAACGTATTAATTATTTTTACGGAATGTTTCAATGCCGATTTTCTCGACAAATGCATGTCACTGCTTTGACACATTACACCTCTGGCCATGAGCTCTTATAACACACAGTAAACATTAAATCTGAATTTTACAATTGGCGGCCTCCTCTTGTGAGCTGCTATGTATATCACATGTTTGTATATTGTGCAGCCACAGTTTAATCGACACATTATCGCCATGACGTAACGATTTCTTATTGATATCCAAGATCTCTTAACGAACGGACATGAGTGTAATGTAGAAAGTTTCGCTCTTTCAATTATCCTTCGGCATTGAGTGGACCTATTTCTGTCTTTCTGAATGATACTGATAATGCCGTGCCTAAGGATAAACCTTATTGACATTTAATGTAGTTTGCCTGGAATGATTTTGGCAAAATATGTAAAACTAAGATCAGGGTGGCCTGACCGCGGATCGATCTAACGTCCTCCCGATTGTCATGCAGGAAAGTTGACTGCTCACGGACCAAGGTATATGTCACATCAGTAACCATTTATTCATTAGATACCAAGTTTTTATTGTTTACAACAGTCGTTCATCAGATTCTACGGTAGTTTTTTTATTTATTTATTTATTTTAATGGCCTTCTGTCTATCGACTATACGGCCAGCTTTATCATTTACATTAATTTAACATGTGATTCTTATCGTATAGCAAACATGTACTCATTTCTTAATTCACACTAAATTATACAATTATTCAATATTACACTGATACAGCGATAGCCCTTGATAAGGGAATACACGATTACATTTGTGCCAGCGATAATATGAAGCTGGATCTTATTTCACAATGGGTAATACAATTATTCAGTGAATAGTAATACATATTTAAACAGTATATTGATACAATAATACAATGATGACAATTATATCGGTAGCAATAAAAATCACATTTGGGGCGCAGTGATGTTTCCTTGCAAGGTAAGATTCGCTGGGCTTTGGTATATCCGGTTAGCCTTGCACCTGATATAACTAAACTGATTAGTGAGAGTTCCTTGATTTACAATTTAATGTAATTTTTTAGGTCAGCTAAGATGCAGTTCCGACCGATTCCGTTGGTGGTATTGCAGGAAATGTGCTGAATTTGTGAGATCATAACTTGTATGTGATTGTTAATTTTGTTACGTTTGGTGTCTTTAGATACGGATGTCTGCCTCTCTTAGGTATGTGGCCAGCGCCCCATACACGTCACTTCTTCCCCCTCTCAGCAGGATGCGTATCGATGTTGGGAGTGGAATTTTGAACTTTACAGGGCTATTGTATAGTTTCTTTTGTTGAGTCCGATATAGAATGCATGCTAAAGTGATGTGGTCGAGATCTGCTAATTCTTCGTGATCCACCGGGCAAAAGGGTGTCTGTGCTACACCGATTTGGTGGAGGTGCTTTTGGTAACAGCCATGACCGAGACGCATGCGAATTATGGATGTTTTATATCTTTTGCCCAAATGGTTATCTTCTAACCAGACTTTAGTTGGTATGTGAGGTTGTATTGATGCGTAAAACTTCCCTTTAACTGTTTGTGTCAAAGTCCACGATTCTGACCACTTGTGAAGATACCGTTTCCTGATGATATTAATAAAATCGGTATGAGGTAGCTGAGTATAGTATTGCTCTCCATCCGCCGTGCTTTCTTTCGCCAGTTGATCAACCTTTTCGTTATTCTGTATGGAAGCATGTCCCTTAACCCATAACAAGTGCACTTCTTTGCCCTCCGCCTTGGCTGAGTACATTGCATTTACGTGTTCGAGACCATAATTTAAGGCATCTCTTATTGCCATAGCTTCAGCGGTATATAGCCTACTGTCGTTTCTGCTGTCAGGCGAACTTTACGTGATTCTTGGGTGAGGGTACAGAAGAAGGCGTAGCCCACACCATTAGTAGTTTTCGAGCCATCAGTGTATATTTGTACGTGTTCTGGCCAGGTTATGGACAAGAATTCCTCCATCTTGCTGTTTACGTTGTTGCAGGTTGTTATCCAGTTAGGTAGGTGGTATATATTGGGCTTCTACGGTAGTTAGAAATTAATTGAAGAGACGATCTGATTCTTGCGAAACCACCATTCATACACTTACAGATTTACTGTCTGAGTAGAATTATCCACTTTGTGAAGCCGTTAAGCAATCCGCATCTACATTTGGCATAAATGTCTAGAACGTAGAGTGATTACATTGAGAATTCTGTTGTTTCTGTTATGGTTATAGTAGCTGCAACTCTTGTGGTCGTTGCGTATGGATCATCATTTAAATTGCTGCTGTTGCTTGACAAATGCTATACGCCTGTTGAATCTCAGTAGGTGCGCTGTGTTGATGAATCGCGCTTTTGTTCCTCAGCTAAAGCATCCTCCTTGAATACGCTGTGAAAGTAAGTTCGACTAGTGCATTGTACTACGCCACATTAGTCAAAACACCAATGTTATGTTTTGTAGAGATATGTGGCATAATTCAAGGACTACCATACTACGAATTAAGAAATCTGTCACCATCAACAATTAGACGACGAGAGAGATTGCGTGGTAAAAATCCCTCCTTCTGATCGTATACGTGTTGATGTTTGATTCAATTGCATAGCGAACACTGTAACTCATTGTTTTACAAATCTCAAACTCATATTCCGTGAAAAAAGTTCTGAGAAAATTTTGGTTCTTTTTGCAATGCAACACTACTCTCCCCCCAAAAAATTCAAAAAGTTTGGTGTTGATCCAATATGATTATTTTCAAGATGGCGTTACAAAATATAAAATCCTCATCCATTCTTTATTGTTATAATCATTTACTATAATTTGACGTTTCTGTAATATAAAAGTGTATTAATACAGGGCGTTCGCCGGGAAACGCTACCCACTGTTAGCGCTACAAGGAGAAACTGCTCCCGGTGAGCGAGCGGTCAGTTTCCGGCATTGTTCGACCGTCGGCCGCGGACTATTTCATAATAATTACGCTTCATAAACTTGTATGTGCTAAGCATTTAAATGTGACGTCAGTTGCGGATCAACAGTGCCATCGTGGACACCCTGCAGGTACCAGTTGCAAAATCTAATCCTAGGCCCCTGGTCTATTTCTGTAATTTTATGCACCACAATTGTTTTGTACGGCTTTAAGTGAACTAGCTTTGTTACTTTCCAAGCTGACGTCTTAGATACGCCTGCCTGCTGCCCTAACTGACTTAATGATTTTTTGGGTGACTGTTCTAGTCGAAAAGCGATATCGTCAATTTTCTCCTCTGTGAGAATACGGTTGACCGACAGTCTCTTTTTGTTAAAAAATGAACCCGTTTCTCTTACTTTTTTAACCAGACGCAGAATTGTTGATTTAGCTGGCAGTAAAGCGCCAGGATATTCGCGACGAAATTTACTTCGACACTTTTTAAACGACTTCTTCTTCACATATGTATCGTAGAGAAATATTCTTTGTTGCAAACTGTAACGTACCATAATTTTACTCACACTCAAACACGGTACAGATTAGTAAGAGTATGAAGCCCCAAACCAGCCAAACCGCAAATAAACGTTTATTCACAACACTGTTGGGGCAGCGGAGGTGTTAAACAGTGCGGTGATTCACGGCGCCGTGTGGCGGGAGTTGCTGGCCCCACTGTCCCAGCAATATGCCGACGGCAACAGACTGGGGGGGGGGGGTAGCGTTTCCCGGCGAACGCCCTGTACTTTTAGTCCACCCTGTACTTCATGTAATGGTGGTGTAACAAGTTAGGGCTTTCAGTGGGATCAAACAATAAAAAATAGTGTTCAGGATGAGAGCCAGTGTTGATAATTAGTCTGATCTTATCCACAGATACCTCGGAATTTAATGTCACCCTACTACGATAGATTCACAAAAAACTGTGCGTTATGGCCTCTTTCTACGCTACTGCTTCTTAACATTAAACTCTAGAGCACAATTAGTTAATTAGAAGTGCAGCTTTTACGTTTTTCCTCATTAAAAGAGCAAGTGTACATAGTAAAATTTCTGTATTACCTTAACTCTAACAATAATGCAACAAACATGGATCTGCGATGGTAACATCTATTCTCGGGAATCTTGTTTCTTTATGCACTTCATACTTCCTCCCTTTCATCTGGTACTATAATGTTCAAGTTACATTTGAAAGGTGTAGTGCGCGAACACTGTAATTACTTGTATAATGCAGTTCTATCCTGTAACTGACGTCACAGTGACATATATTCTGCAAAGATTGTAGGTTTAATTCACAGTAATATAATACATTTAACAGATAATTGTTTTTCGTGGAATAGTTCCAATACAATTTTCAAGAATGTTGATGATGACACTCAATATTTCGACTGGGTGCACTGGAACCATCATCAGGTACTTAAGTTGACATCTGTACATCTGAAGAAGACACCGGAGTATGCAGTCGAAACTTTATGTCATTCGGCAGTATACCCGAGAAGGTGTAGGAACTATTTTTTCCCAGTCAATTTCAGTCACGAACAATGTGACTTCTTTAGAATTATGGAAAGCTCAAGGATGTGAAGCTTTCAATCGCTATGCCTGTTTCAATGTCGGATCGGTAATCTTATTCTAAAAGAGGCAACCAAGTGATGCCATATATATGTGAAACGTGTATGTTGTGTTCTATATGAGAAATGTATTGTAGGAACATTTGCAGTAGTAGAAATGATGAAAGTACGACGGAATCCCAAAGATGAAGTTGCCAGTTTCTTGAATGATGTCGCTGATACTGAAGCATGCCGGAGATTTCTAAGCTATTGCACAGAGCACTTGGCAACAACAGGTACATAAAATCAGAACCATGACGGCTGCTGTTTCTTTGCAACCTTTTCTTGCAGCTCTGTTTCGTCAGCTTATACACTGCCAGTAACACGCGATACGTTGTTTTGCTGCGTTTAAATTCAAGGCAAGTCCACAAATAAAGCTTTTACATTCTCGTCACGATCGCCTGAAACAATGAAACTCATTGTAAACTCGCAGGCGGGAGTAACAGGTCTGAACAAGTTAAACCTCACGTACTCAGCTGACAACGTTGGAACAAGAGATAAGTCTCTTTATCCGAACGGAATCACACCACCGAACGTCACTTGTTGATCACATTCTTGTCAATGTCTAACTTTTACTATCCATCAACTGTTTTCTCGTTAATACAATAATAGGGGATTTTAAAATGAACAACACTGTGCTTTGCAATACACAGAAATAGCTGAAACAGTCTAACCCACCACACTTAGCATTATTTTTAATCTTTATTGTGCATGAAGTATTTCTTACTGAGAACAGTTCATCATAAAGTGGTTACAAAATATAGTTGGTTACGATGAATCCCTATTTTACGAAACTGTTGTTTCCAAAAAGCAAGGCTTTGACACAAAGATATCTCCTTATTTAGTTTTGCAGAGAATATGTACTTTGTTTCATCTTTCATTTTAATCACTGTCACCAGACATAGAGAAATAATTAACAGAGAAAGAATTAGATAGGTAGAAACTTCATACCGTGCGTGGTGAGTGAGCGATAACGTTTTATCCTCGCAATCAGTAAGACACGGGTTCGAATCCCCTCCGGCAATCCATATTTTGCTTTTCCATAGTTTCCCCAGATCGCTCCAGGAGCCTGCCGGGATGATTCCTTCAAAAGATTATGACCAAATTCCTTCCTGTTCCTTGCCCCCACTCCTTTCCCGCCTTTAATTACGTCGACGTCGACAAAGCGCAAAAAAAAACTTAGCCAAGCATTAACATTAATTTTTTGCTGAGATGAACTATTTTATGATTTAGTACGTATAGGCCTTTAAATGAGTAGAACCTGTTCCTTCTTTTTGCAATAGTGTACTGATTGTCTCCGATAGACAAATGTTTGTGGATTTAAGGCACAAGTGTCATCACGTGTTTGCTCCACGTCAGTGTTTCTCAAACTTTTTATCTCCACGTACCCCTATAAGGTTTCCAGGCAATAGCAAACCCCCCCCCCTTTTTTTTTTTTTTAAAAAAAAAAGCTCCACTACTAGCGAAATTGGGCAATATTCAACATTTTGCGTGTTATACGCCTGAGATAACCATCCCGCCATTACGTAAATCTTGTCGCGAACCCACTACGATCAACTGGCGAACCCCTGGAGGATCCCGTACCCCGCTTTGAGAAACACTGCTCTACGTGAATGAAAGAAATTAATCGATTACATGCGAAGAAGAAAGAGGAAAACAGCAAGACATACAGCCGTGCTGAAACGGGCCAATGCTCAGCACAGCTGACTGAATATCTAGGTTTGCTGATCGGACAAAGGTACGATGAGTTACGATTTCTGGGGGCTTTACCTAAAAACCAAAGGTTTCTTCTAGTTGCCGAAAGGCTCACTGAGCAATAACGATTATAAACTCCTGGGGATCTCCTTCTCTGATATTCAACCTTAAATTTGATTTAATCCTTGTACGCTAGGCCTGGTAACAAAGGTAGGAACGCCATTTCCTTTCCCATCTGCCTCTAAATATACTTGTATGAGTGTAGTTTCTAGCGTATTGTTTGAGCTATGCCTATAATGGTGGAGGAAATGAGACAGTGAAAAATGGTGACAGCCCAATCAGAACTACTGTTTCGTATGAGTCTTGAGACACAGCCAAGGCTAAAGGTCAAGTCTGATGGATGAAAGAAACACAATCAACAGTAAACCATATATTCTGGCCTCGCATTCAAGAGGACCTGTGTTCGAATCACCTTCTGGCCATCCAGATTTCGGTTTTCCATTGTTTCCCAAAATCACTCCATCGAAAAGACCATGGCCGAAATCCTTCACGTTCCTTGCTCCCAGTCCTTGCACACCTCTAATGACCTGAACGTCGACGAGACATGTAGCCATATAAAAACAACAATCAACAGTACCGTACGCCTTCACTCAATATTTACTGCGGAGAGGTTTGGGATTTAACATATGACATAAGTACACAATCTGGTGTTGAGGAATTGTACACCACCAGTATCGATTTTATTTTTTATCATCAATTATTGTTATCGCTCATGTCCCAGTTTACAGTAGTATATTACCAGTTGAAAGATAACGCCAATGCAACTGTTTAATTTATTTATTGTTCCGTCGTACGCGTTTCACCTCCCATCGAGGCATCATCAGCGACGAATCTGGCGTTACAGTTTTTAAATACATTTTTATCTTATTAAATTGTGAACATGAGATATTTTTATACCTGAATTTTACTTACTACTTACATTTGTTAATATGGTATGCAGCTCCGCATCTCCGTTTTCTTATACAAAACATGTTTTGCTTGACTCATATTTACAATATTGTGCTCTCTCATCATTCAGTCGTCTGTTGGGGCCAGCTGGTTTGTTTATGTCTTGTCTGTGTTACGTTTTCGCGTCCTTCAGTTGTCTGCCGTGGACATTTTGTTTGTATATGTCATTTCTCGTGCCGATAGAGCGAGTTTTGAAAAGTGTGTGTATGTGCGATGATCTTGCTAGTGTGTTTTATATTTATGTGCTATGTATATGTGTGTGTAATCCTCTCAAATTACATATATCATGACGGCTTCTTCCTGGGTAAAATATTCCCGTGGTAAAATAGTCCCCCAATCGCATCTCCGGGTGGGGACTGCTCAGAGAGGAGTCATCAGAATGGATAGAAACATTCTACGGATCGGAGCGTGGAATGTTAGAAGTCTGTATAGGGCAGATAGGATAGAAAACTTAAAAAGGGAGATGGAACAACATAAGATAGATATTGTTGGGATTAGTGAGATTAAATGGAAGGACGCACAGTATTTCTGGTCTCGGAAAGACACGATAATTAGCACACAAGCTGTCAATGGAGTCACTGGTGTAGGATTTGTAATGAACAAGAAAGTAGGGAAACGCGTGAGTTATTATGCACAGTTTAGTGACATTATTATTTTGATGAGATTAGAAACTAAGCCCGTCCCAACCACATTAGTACAAGTGTATATGCCAACGTCACATGAAGATGATGAAGAAATAGAAAAAATATACGCTGAAATTGAAGAATTAATCCAATATGTGAAGGGTGAGGAAAATCTACTAATCATGGGTGACTGGAATGCAATAGTGGGAGAAGGAAAACACGGCAATACTGTAGGAAGTTCGTCTAGGAGAAAGAAATGAGCGAGGAAGCAGGTTATTAGAATCTTGTGAAAGATGTAAGCTAATTGTGGCAAACACACTGTTTAAGAACCATGCAAGAAGCATATACACCTGTAAACGTCCAAGGGATACATGCAGGTATCAACTAGATTATATCATGGTCAAACAGATATTCAGGAATCACGTTCTAGACTGTAAAGCGTACCTAGGAGCAGACATAGACTCTGAACATAATTTGATAATAATGAAGTGCAGGCTGAAATTTAAGCGAGTAAGCAAGCAGTATAAGCAGAACAGACTGGAAGTGAATAAACTGAAAAAATCAAGCACAAGAGAAAAATTTGCAGAAATGGTAGACTTAGGTCTAAGAAGTAACTCTGAAAGGAGTTCATCCGAGGACGAATGGAATGCATTAAAGACCGAAATAATGAAAGGTGGTAAAGAAACATTAGGCTTTAGCGAACAAGCTGCTCGAAAATCTTGGATCACAGACCAAATTTTGTTGCTGATGGATCACAGAAGAAGCTACAAAAAATATCAGGATGAAACAGGAAGAGAGCAGTACAGGCAATTAAAAAAACAAATAAATAGGAAATGCAAAATAGCAAAAGAAAAATGGCTACAAGAAAAGTGTAAAGAAGTAGAAAAGGAAATGGTAGTAGGTAAAGTAGATGTTGCATATAGAAAGATCAACCAGAATTTTGTAGAAATGAAGAAAAGAGGAATGAACATTAAAGCTGCCGATGAGAAACCTCCTTTAAGCTCAGAAGATACAGCTAACCGATGGAAAGAATACATTGAGAAACTGTATGTTGGGGACGACTTGAACAATATTGTAATGGAAAAGGAAGGCGATGTCGACATTGATGACTTAGGAGATCCTGTTTTGAGGACAAAATTTAATAAAGCACTGAATGACTTGAAAGCAAATGAGGCAGTTTGAATTGATGAGATCCCTGCAGAACTTCATAAATCCCTAGGAGAGGAAGGAATCGAAAGATTATTCAAGCTGATATCAAAAAGTTATGAAACAGGATAAATTCCAACTGATTTTAACAAAAATATCATCTTCACACTTCCAAAGAAAGCACAAGCCGACAAATGTAAGAATTATCGCACCATTAGTCTAACAACACATGCTTCAAAATTATTGACCAGAATAATATACAGAAGGATGGAAAGGGTAGTAGAAGAGATAGTAGGTGAAGATAAGTTTGTGTTTAGGAAAAATTGCGGTACAAGGGAAGCAATTCTGTCTTTAAGATTAATACTTGAATTGCGGATCAAGAAAAACAAAGATACTTTTATGGCATTTGTTGATTTAGAAATAGCTTTTGATAATGTTAGGTGGGACAAGATGTTCCAAATTTTAAAGAAGTCAGGTCTGAAGTATCGAGATGGAAGAATACTCAATAAACTATATAAGAATCAGGTGGCTATAATAAAAGTAGAGAATCACAGAGACATGCATCAGTTAAAAAGGATGTGAGACAAGGCTACTGTCTATCCCCGTTAATATTCAACTTGTATGTAGAAGAATCAATGAAGAAAGTCAAAGAAAAATTTTAATGTAGCATAAGCTTTCAGGGAGAAAAAATCAGTATGCTACGATTTGCTGATGACATTGTCTTGTTAGCAGAGAGGGCTGAGTATATTGAGACCTTTTTGAATGGCATAAACAAAATACTGCAGGAAGATTTTGGACTGAAAATAAATCAAAGTAAGATAATAGTGATGAAATGTAGCAGAAATGATACCAATACTAATAGATTAAATATAAAATAGGATCGGATGCAATAGGAGAAGTAAGAGAATTCTGTTAGTTGGAAAGTAAAATTACAACTGATGGCCGAAGCAGGAATGATGTTAAAAGCAGAATAGCACTAGCAGAAAGAGCCTTCATGAAAAAGAGAAAACTTTTAGTTTCAAATATTGATCTAGGAATTAGAAAGAACTTTTTAAAACTCTTTGTGTAGAGCAAAGCACTTTATGGTAGCAAAACATGAACTTTAGGAACATCGGAAATAAAGAAAATTTAAGCATTTGAAATGTGGTGCTACAGAAGGATGCTGAAAATTAAGTGGACAGACAAAGTAAGAAATGAACGAGTTTTGGAAATGATGGGTGAGAAAAGAAGTTTGTGGAAGAAGCTTACAGAAAGAAGAGACAGGCTGGTAGGTCATATTTTGAGACATGCTGGATTTGTTAATTTGTTAGTGGAGGGAACAGTGGAAGGTAAGAACTGTAGAGGAAGACAGAGATTAGAATATATGAAGCAGATAATTGAGGACGTGGATTGTAAGGGGTATGTAGAAATGAAAAGGTTAGCACAGGATAGGAAGGGATGGAAGATTGCATCAAACCAGTCTAAAGACTGACGACAGCAAAAAAACAAAAAAAAAAAAAATATGTGTGTGGGGGTTTGTTAGAATTTGTGTTTATTTTGTTTTGTCTGTCGAGTTTGTGTATATTAAATCGAGTAACGTTTCATTTGTGAGGTTTACCTGGTCATTTAGTACCTGATTGTGTTGTGTTTGTGATTGTTGATAGTGAGAATTTGCATATCTCAGGTGTTTGGCGAATGTGGAATGGTTACAATAAATAAATTAAACAGTTGCATTAGCGTTATCTTTCAACTGGTAATTAATTAAGCAACTGCGGAAACAAGGCCTGCAATAACATTGCATTGATACAGTAGTACAGTTTATCAGGCTCATGCATTTAAAACGCTAAACTTGTTACGCACTTCGCCATTTAAACTAATCTAATGAAATTAATAAAATCACTTGTCTGTGAACACTGGAAGTTTTATTCTATCGTTTTTGGAATTAGGGCCTATTCCACTTGCGGGACATGTATTCTTGAGCAAAAAATGGAACACATCCTTATATTAGATTAACGGAGTACAAAATAATTTAATTGGAGTATGTTGTACCAGCTCTTCCCCAGCTGTAGTATGGTCGCCAGGCCACATTGTTGGGCAGTTAATAAATGACATTTGTATTCTTTATTGTTAGAGTAATCACGCAGAAACGGAATGACCGATTGATAAGGAACGCAATACATCCTCCTTAAAGACACGATAATAATAAGAGCAAATGTAAATTACTTGTCATAAAATTGGTAGCAAATAGTTTTTTGGCTTGTATTCCACTTTTTGAAACAGTGATTCGATAGTGCCCTACTTAGGCGAAGTGTACAATATCATTTATATGGAAAACAAGGACATTTTCATTAAAAGATGTAAATAATATTGGTGTGTTCATATTATGAAAAATATTATTAATTAGGGGACTGAACTTGGTGTAATAACACTAATTTTAAATATTTGGTGCCTTATTTTTCATCAGAACTCTTAAACCGCTGCATTCACCCTCCACCACACACTCGTAGTGAATCGCGGAGTAATAATAATAATTCCGCTATTGAAAATCTGTTTCTTTCCTTAGCTAATAACCGAGCGGGGCGGTGTAACGGTTAGCGTTCTCACCTCGCATTCGGGAGGACGGTGGTTCGAATCCCCGTCCGGGAATCCAGATTTGGGTTTTCCATGGTTTCCCCAAATCACTCCAATCAAATGCCGGGATGCTTCCTTCAAAAGGCCATGGCCGAATTCCTTCCCATTCCTTGCCCCCATCCTTGCCCCCCATCCTTGCCCCCCATTCTTTCCCTTCTCTAAAGACCTCGATGTTAAAAAGAGACATAAAGCAGATACAAAAAAAAAAAAAAAATCCTTAGCTAATAAATTACTGACTACTTTGAATCCTCTTTTGGTTACATGTGATCATGCGGATACAATAAAGAAACTTGTTCGATGCAGCCCTTCAAGTCGGATATAATACTGGAATACAGGGAGGGCAGTGGTTGGTCCTGAGCGCTCCCTAAATTTGCCTACAACTAGAAATGCCCCCTATGATTTCTTCAACGATCACCAATGGGCTGTACCGCCCCCGTTGGAATAACTGGTTTATACTAACAAACTATTTTAAATTTCCTCTAATTTGACAAAAGTAATTAATATGGTTAAACTTTGAAAACATGTTTCCAGAAACTCACGTCGTAGCTATGAACCAACAGTCTTTGGATGATATCCTGGAGAAATGCTTTCATTGTTGCTTGTAACGAAGCGTGCATAAACTACGAGGCTAGGACATTTAATAATCACCGTTTGTAATTCATCACGAAAGAGAAAACAGTACAAAATGTTTTTTGAAATCAATAGGGGAAAAAAGCTACGTGCCACACGGGGGAGGGGGGGGGGTAGAGAAGCAACGTCATTCTACTTGGGGGGGACGGAGGTTTCAGAGGAGGCCAAAATGAAGCTACGTCATTTATGGACGCTCCCTAAGGTGGTCCACAGTTCAATGATATTACAACCAATACTTGTTGATTAGATTATATGTTTGCTGAACGTAATGTGCTTGGAAGGATCAGTATCTACCGTTATGCGAAGATCCCTTTTTTTCTTTGTATGGCCTGCAGTCTTTACCATTCAGCCAGATGCAGGGATTTTCATTGTAGTACATAAATATATTACAGATTAGTAGATTTAAATTAAGCCTTATTGAAGAAACTTTACCATTTATAAGAGACAAATATATTAAAAGTAATTATTTCAGAATGAGTGTTACAGGCGACACAGGGTAAATATGTCACTAGTTGCTCCAGGTAAATAAAATTACATAGTGCATCTTTATTTTAAAATACAATATTTGCACAGAGAGGAAGAACATCACTCAAATATCTCCTTGTACACGTCAAAGCGCTCCAATCTTAATAACGTTCTCACGGATGTTGTGAGAGTTACTTTCAGCTTTACGAGGTTGGAATACAGCTTACTTAGAGGATCCTGCTGTTTTCTACATGCAAGGTTTGTGTGATTGGTGTATGCTATCGAATCTACTTCCATCGCGCATAACGGTGAGTGGATGACTCCGATTTTGCAGAAATGGCTTGAAAAGCACCCGTGCCCCAATTTCATTCGTATTGTGGTGGTTTTATGTCTTCTGCCTATTTTCTAAACTGCAAACCAAACTTTGGAAGGGATATTAGGTTGCATGAATGAGTAGTACTTTCTTCTTTCAGCTTGTGTATTGGTCTATAAATCTAACCATATGCTATAGGATATTAAGCGAACTTCTTTCCCCACTGTAGTAATTTAATACATCATGTTTAATACGTCGAATAAAAACTTGTTCATCCAGTTTAGACGTTTCAGATTCTCAAGATTTTGTGCGACGTTTCTCGTTTGTTAAAATCAGTATTTTATTGAAACGATTGTATCCATATTTTATGGCCCCTTTAACTGCAAGTGCCTCTGTGTAATATATCGATTTTTCTCGTGGAATTCAACTATTGTGAGGACGGACAGAAAAAAACATAATTGACTCCGATTGTTGTTTAAGAACTATCAGTATAAATTGGTAAAATTTCAGGCCAAGATACAGCCAAAAATCTTTGTCATGTTTTTTACCTTAATACCACGTCTTGTAATATACGAGTATATTTGACTTTTGTGTCAAGGTATCATATTGCTGCTATTAATAGAGACGTAGAGCACAGTCTTATAAGATTAGCGAGATCAAATGTTTCATTTTTTTCATAACTATGATCCAACAGAGGCGATCAAGGGCCAGGGAGAAAACTCCTGCTCCCCAACACTGATGTATTTTCAACGACCTTATGAATCACAAGATGGTTTGTGATAGCCGCTCGCCTCAGTACAAATACGCTGGATAGAAACTGTCGACGTACACTGATCAGCCAGAACATTATAGCCAACTACCTACTATCGATATAAACCCGTCCAAGCGATAGCAGCGTCACCTGACGAGGAATGACGGCTAGTCAGACACCTGCACGATGCATATAGTATCAGTGACTACGACTGAAATGGGCACGTGACCATTGTCACTGAACGTCAGCGCAGTGGCAGAGCGTTGCATGGTATGATGAATCCCGATACGTTCTTCATCGAGCGGATGGGAGGGTTGCGAATCCGTCGTTTTCCAGGGGAACAGCTTCTTGACACCTGTACTGCGGGGCGGAGACAAGTTTGCGGCGGCTAAATTATGCTCTGGGGAACATTCATGCGTGCATCCATGGGTCCAGTGGAGTTCATGTAAGGCACCATCATGTCCAATAAGTATCGTACACTGGTTGCAGACCACGTACACTCCTTCATGACGACCATGTTTCCCAACGGCAGAGGCATTTTTCAACAAGATTATACGCCATGTCACAAGGCCAGGAATGTGATGGAGTAGTTCGAGGAACACAGTGGCGAGTTTCAATTGATGTGCTGGCCCCCCAACTTGCCGGATCGAACCCGATCGAAAGTATATGGGTTGTGATAGAACGTGGCGTCAGACCTCATCGCCCTCCTCCCCGGAATTTGCGGAAATTAGGTGACTAGTCCCTCCAGCGACTTACCAAGGTCTCAGTGCCCTCATGCCAAGACGCATCGCCGCTGTTATTCGTGCCAAAGGCAGACAGACCGGCAATTAGGTAGGTGGTCATAATGTTCTGGCTGATCAGAGTATTTGCAGTGGAATTTCCTAATCCTCAACTAGCATGGCATTTGTTGACGTGTACTTCATTGCTCGGATGGACAATCTATACTGAACGATGTCCAATTTAAGGAGAACATAATGGGGAGTGTTATTATAACAAGAGCTTCTGCAATCGAAGAAAAAGTGAATTGGCTCTCTAATGACGGGATCAGCTCCTTACCATACGTGATTTACAGATCTTAAAATGTTAAAGTAACGCCCTGTTTTGGTTACAATATGCTTAATATGTTTCCTCCTTGTGAGTTTACTGTCTACATGCAGACCTAGCTGTCTGAAAACAATTCGAACAGGAAAAATGTATGGCCCGAGATGGATATGTGTTTTTAGATAGGTGAGACGTTTCCGATTGAAAATAACGACTGAAGATTTCGATAATGATACAAACTGTTGCAACCGTTCTAACAGTTTCTTAGAGGCACTATTCAGTCTTCAGTAATTTAACCGTATCGAGAAAGACAATTTGTACAAGCATACGTCATTTGCATATTGCAATACCTTTATTGAAGGGCCTAGTATATTATCTAAATCAGAAGTGTAAATAAAATACAGAATGGGGCCAAGAATTTCCCCGTGATTGAGTTTTTTTTTTTTTTTTTAGACAAAGCGTTGCTATCTTGCTGGCGAATGTATATAGTCCGGCGGTAAAAAAAGATTATAAACCCGCACAAGTACACTTCTGGAAGTCGTAAATGCCTTAAGCTCCTGTACTAATGATGGAACGTGGACGTTATCATAAGCTGCAGTTATGTCAGACAGGTAACCTTTACTTACGTAACACTGTTCTAGATCTAAGGTTGTCTTGCTTGCTCCTTCCCTTTGTGAATCCGAACTGTGTTGTAGACTACATGCTGTTATGTTCCAGCCATAATTCCAGACTCAGTTTTAAAATGAACTCGAAAGTTTTTACGAAGCATGAAGAGAGATATTGGAAGATAGGAGCTTGCGTTACTACAATCATAATCTATGTTTAGCACTGGTATGATACGACCTGGTCTCACCACCAAAATATATATTATCATCACCCAGCACTTTCTTCACTTCCCTCCTGTCTTCCAATAAATTCAACCAAATCATTACCATATCAGCTTCAGATTTTATTTTCCGGCAATTTCAACAGTTCTATATAGTTGCTCTTTTTTTTTTGCATCCATATCAACGGATCTGCATCATACAGATTCAGAATAATGCAATGATGTGATGGCAGTCATCCTTCCTGTGTTCCAGAACTTGAGATGACAAAGCTAATCCATTCATTGATTAACAATAGTATTATGAATGGTATAAATTATCAGGAAACTTTCTCAGCTTTCTGGTATGTGTCATTCAATTAATAGTTGGCTCTTCGGTCATCCTGGATTGGTTAACGTTTTTTCTATAGTAATATGAGCAACTTAACGCCCTATTATCCTTCATTCCCAATATTGAAGGAATAACGTCATTTTAATCCTTGTATAGATCTAGTTTATAATAAGACTAAAATCAAAACAGCTGTAGTGATCTCGCCGCTGAAGAAATGAAAGTGTGAAGATGAGACAGGAGAGAATCTTAATCCGGCTACACTCACTAACAAAAGCAGAATACAGTTCATGGTGAAAGTGAGCATAATTTGCGTTTTCTTGATAAATTTTGCGTTCAGCACCACCAAAGCTGCAAGTGGAAAGAGTAAGTAATATTTCATGCCTTTTACCTAATTGATTTATAAAGAAACGAGGCGAAGTATTTTGAACAAATAATCTTAAATAAGGTTTAAGCGCAACCATTATTACCTTACTTGTGCGTTAGATTAGAACGATTTCGCATTGTCGTTCATAGAAAAATAGTAAAGGAAGCCTAACCAATTATCTAAATGTTTACTTCATCAAAAATAAATCAAAACATATTTCTATTGTAATTCAGATTGAGCAGTTCCACATATTTATAGACCATCGATGTGCGTTTAACAACCTTGCCAATGCTGTACCTGATAACATACTAATTTTTAATTTTTTTAGACTGCCCGTCCTCTAGAAACGCGCAATACGAGTATTGCTTTCTTACTCCGTACAGACAAAATGTATACAGCCCCTTAGGAAACACTGTTAAAATATAACGATTTGCGATATGGCCAGAATGCTGCAAAACTTGTATCTGGTGCCCTGTGCTGTTAAAGTATATAGTGGTCTGGTAGCTCAGTAATAATTTCTTTGCAGCAGTTCGAATGGTCGCCAGTTCTAATCTCAGTGGCGGTCAGAATTTCTTTATATCCTCCAACCCATTTTCAATCTCACGAACAGTCCCATTCCGAAATTAACCCACGGTTACATCGGGAAACCATATAAAAATATCTGTATCGGCTTTACGGAAATCAATCTTTGTACTGGCGAATACTCTAACCCAGGTATGGGCAACCTTTGCTTAGCTGAGGGCGTAATTTCGGGACTTAACCAGGTCGCGGGCCGTAGGTAAGAAAGAAGAAGATAGTAGTGAATAAAAAGGCGATAGAAATTCACCCATTTTTTATTTACTAGAATTACAATATGATAATCAAACATACAAAAAGCAAATTAACAAAAACAGATAGAAAAATCAAATGAAAATTAATGGGAGACTTGAATCTGAAGCGTTATTTGAAATTTCTGAATCTCTCGTGGGCCGGACTGAAGTTGATGGAGGGCCGGATCCGGCCCGGGAGCCGGGGGTTGCCCATATATGCTCTAACCCTTCGACCCTACGTTCTAACAACTACGACTATAACCATCTATCTTACAGAAAATACTGGACTTCTTTAAGTTATAACAGGGTCTAGGAGTGGTTAAGGTGTTTGACTGGAGTTCGAATGGTCTCCGGCTCGAATCCCGGTCTCGGTTGAGATTTTCAAAAGGCCCTTTACAAGACTATCACCCCCAGCACAGCTTATTGTTTAATGTGAAGTACGCCAGAACGTTTCCGTAGTTCGGATTTCAGGTTAAACTGTCGGTCTCCCCTAGGGCTAAAAACCGTAGTTGCAACACAGATGTTTACAGATACAAACTAAAAATTCAAACCAAATGAAGGCTTAGCGTGGTATTAGTTGACCCAAATGAACATCCATCACAGGGCCTAGTAACCATTAGTACAAATGTAAGTTCAATTGTCACGACATATTATAATCACAAATGTTTATCGCACACTTTAAGCTATTGTATATTAATAATAATAATAATTGATAAAATTGCGATGTAGCACCCGCTTCGGTGGCAATCTCCCTACACACCCCTTTCTCAATTCATCTTCCAACCTACTTTTGCCCTCTACTAATTTTTACTTCAAATTCCTTCAGTGTTTCCGGTAAATTATTCATCACTTGGCAATTTATCCCAGTCCCTTACACCCTTTCATACGAAAGAAAATTTTCCCACACCCTTATGCCTGAAATCAAGTGCCAGCTTGTGGTAATGGTCAACCTTACCCTTCCAAGTACCTCTCTTAATTTTCCCACCATCATCAATCCATGTTTCATCACCAGTATAGGCCTTGTATACTCCCATGACTATTCACCCTCCTTCTATCCTCCAATGAATTCCATTCCAGCTCCTTTATCATATTAGTTACCGATTGTGTTCTGCGGTAAGTTCCAAAGACAAATCTTGCAGCCCTCCTCTGCACCCCCTCCTGTATTTGATCCCCAAAATGTGGATCCCAAACTACACCACCATATTCCAGCAGTGGTCTCACCAAAGTTTTGTACCCCAATTCCCTTATTACGTCTTTAGTGCATCCCCTCATCACTCTTTCCAACAGGTGAAGGACTTTGAACTGTTTCCCTACTATTCCAATGTGTCCTGCCCAGTTAAGTCTGCTATCAAATGTTATGCCAAGGTATTTACTTTTCGAGTCTTCAATAAGTAGTTCCTTCCCCACATTATAACCATAATCAACCTTTAGCTTTTTATCTGTGTACCTAATAAGCTGGCTCTTCTTTGTGTTTATCTTCCTGCCATGTTGACTCACCCAGTTAGTTATCCTATCTAGATCACCCTTCAGCTGTTTAAAGTCTTCTATTGTTTTGATCCTTTTATATAACATTATGTCATCTGCAAACATTCTAACTTCTGACAGTAAACCATTAACACAACCATTCATTAGAATAACGAATAACAACGGTCCCAATACACTACCCTGTGGGTCTCCCATGTTCACTTCTACTTATTTTGATACTGCATTTCCTACCCTAACTTTTTGCTTGCTTTCTACCTTTTAGGAATTCTTCTACCCAGCAAATCAACTTTATATCAACTCCAATAGTTTTTACCTTGTTTTGCACCATTTTATGGCTCACTCTGTCAAAGGCCTTTGAAAGATCTAGTGCTGCACTATCAACTTTACCTCGTCTGTCCATTTCATTAGAAATATCTTAAAAACCAAACAATTTCACCATGCTTCACAGATGAAACATACTGGATACTTATTCATTTAATTAGAAAAACAACAGCAATATGCCAGAAGCTAATACAAAACTGCAGCTGAAACTATTGTTTTAAGATATCTTGTATGATAGAATACATTAATCGTGGATTCTCACCGCTTACTTATAGTTAGCTGTTGGCATCACTCTTGGACGAATAGTAGCCTCCTAGTGGCATCATCTAGGGGTTTAAATCCCAGAACCAGTTTCAAACACATTGGGAGCATTGTCGTACAAACTGATGCAAAATGAAAAGTTTTTCTAGGCGAGAATAAATAAAATATTTTTTTCACGTTAAAGATGAGCAATTTGATTTCTATTGGATAGTAATTGCTACACACTTTGATTTTCTTGTCTTTTTAGTCAGAATCGTGTGTTCTTTCTTCTGCACATGTATTTAACAAATACCATAACAGTCCAGAAAACCATAATCCCTGTTTATAACAGTCTGTAATTATGAAATGTGAGAGGGGAAATATTTAAATAAGTTTTAAAAATGTGCTTTTAAATTTATTTCACGTGTATTAGAATAATTATCACAAAAATCGTTGTCTCACAAAATATATACATGAAAATCACTATGCTAGATGAGTTAACATTTTAATACACTCAGGAATCTCTTTAGTTTTTATAAATTCATGCAGAAAGCACAAGTGCTTCAGTGAGGCTGTTGTCAAACGACAAAGATAGAAAAAAAGGATAAATACACAAATATAAAATAACCCATATTAGCTTTACATTAATTAAGCTAAAGCATTGAAAGAAGTTTTTTCTAATAAATGATCGTGACAGTGCTTACATTTGGCAACAACAACAATACATTAAAAACAGAAGTGATCATACACCCTGCACTAAACTTAGAGATACGTTCATTAAATATAAAGGTGATCTGAAACAATCAAGTCTTTATTCATAGTTTGCGATGCTACAGAAAAACTGTGGTGCATGAAAATTCAAGAAAATTTGAGGTTCACCCCCCCCCCCCCCCCCCACACACACACACACAAATTTTTCGTTAAGAGATAAATTTATTTGTAACTATACACAACATACTAATGTATAGAATTATCAATGGTGAAGATCAGGCTTTTTGTATTATATACAATTAATGGCATATACAACCTTTGACGACGAAGTTCCATAAATTTTCTGGCATAATCTGCTGTGGCAAAGATGTCCGATAAGTACATTGCTTGTAAAGTAAATTAGCATGTCCTGTGGCCTAGTGACTGTTTTGATATGCCACACATTACGTATCAGTCGCGGCTCAACCTAAAGTTTAACATCGAATCACAACTTTTGCCAAAGTATCGTTGCTAGTTAAATGCAACGTGTTAAATAAGATGTAATTTGATATAATATACGTCTCGTTTGTTAAGAGACGTACTTTCCACAACCATTAAAGACAAATATTTTGCACGATGTCCCAAGCAGACAAACATTCAAGCAACGTCAGTGAAGAACTCGTTTTAAGAGTCAAGATTTGCACTTGGCGTCATCTGAAGACGAAATGCTGCCTCTTCCAAAGACGATGACACGCAAACGTCCTATATACGGCTTCAACACTAGTCACGAAAAAATTCGATTTGTTTCGTGTTCGGCATAGTAGTATTTAAAAAAAAAAAAAAAAACAATTCGTAGCACGAAAATATACTTTAGATACCTGTATTGTAGGGTGTTTCTTTCGTACAAAGAGTTCAATTTACAAGTTTCTAAAGCATTTAAAAAAAAATACTAGTTCGAAACAGATCGAATGGTTGAAGATCTGATGTTATATAAACTGGGGAAAATGTAGGAAGAATGTTATTACGAATTTTGGAATTCACTGTGCAGAATTATACGCGGAACAAATAGTGAAAACAGTAGTGTGGAAACTGAATGTCCATCTAATTGAACAACATTTGAAACCAGGAATGCTGAAGCAATTTTTTTTTTTTATGTATGCAAACAGTATTACTCTGTTTGGGCTATTCGGTTGGGTACAAAACTTTGGTGAGACCACTGCTGGAATATGGTGGTGTAGTTTGGGATCCAAATTTTGGGTATTGAACGTAGTGGTAGTTTAGAACAAGCATCAACTATTTTTGCTGGAATTAAAATATATTTATATAAAACCAAATGTTCCCTCCAGTATGGTTGTGGACGTTAGGGCGCAACACAGTGGATTGGGGAGATACAACGGGACAAGGATCGATTACTTGTCTCTCCTTGGAGGAGACGTTACCAACAAGGT
This sequence comes from Vandiemenella viatica, assembly GCA_031002005.1. Lineage (NCBI taxonomy): Eukaryota > Metazoa > Arthropoda > Insecta > Orthoptera > Morabidae > Vandiemenella > Vandiemenella viatica. The sequence goes on from CM061921.1 coordinate 23,979,321, forward strand.
GGATTAGAACCCAAGAGTTGCTGTTTCAAATACAACTGGCCAGATCCACGCTCTTAGCCTTTACTGTCGGTCAGCGCTCAATTTAAAAGGAATATCTTCCTCCGATGTCCGCACCTTACACTTTTACGTGTGTCAAAGTTAATATTCGTTTACTGCATAGGATTCATCTGGTACTCCAAAAATACTCAGAGTTAGTACTCCATGATGATACCCGATCCCAAACATTCATAGACGTGTATTAAATGTTGAACAGAATGAAGCGTTCTCTGCCGCGCCCATCCTCATATTTATGTGATCTGGCTGTCAAAGTTTACTGTCTGCAACCTAGACTGAAACTGGCCTTAATAAATGAGGTTATGATACATTCCTAATTTAGGCAGAACCGAAATTTCACCTCGCTCACTGTTGCATGACCTTTGCGCTGTTCTCCGAAAGTGCAAAAAATTATTTTGAAGGGCAGTAACCCAATAAGGTGAACACCTCGCATTCCTGAATTCGTTCACCAAACTTTACTGTCAAAGGTTATATATTCTTACAGAAGTAGAAAGACTTTGTTATACTTTCTCCATTTGAAATCGGAATATCGGTATAAACACTATAAACTTCACTGATGATCCAAAAATTTCTAGTGTCGTGTGAGTTGTCGATACTGTATATGATAAACTGCAATTTTTTTAAAATCAAAAATTCTTTACTGGTTCTCGTGTTGGTCAGTGAGAAATTCATGTACGCAGATGCTGCTGCGTATGAATGTATATGCTGCAACTTTTCATCTCGGTGTTTTAACCAATCCAACGCATATAGGCGGCCCAAGTTCAGTTACAGGAACAATTGGGGGTTTCAAATTAAGTACCTGTACTTGTGAATCTAACGTGACCGACTAGATAGCACTCTATACACAGTATTCCATTTAAAACGTCTTCAATATTCTAGATTCATAAATCTAATTTATTTTATTTAAGGCAGACTTTAGTAAATCAACATCCTCTCCACAAAGGTATTCTTACATAAACATATGCACGAAAGTGATTTTTACAATTATTATTGGGTTATAAAAATTAGAAAAATTAATTCCCTTTCGTCCTACATTTCATATTACCGTTAGTGCAATGAAAGAGCTCTGTCTGTTACCTTTGTCTAAGGTGTCATAATATAGCACTGAAATCTGCGGTGCTGTGTCATTTTGATGGGTAGGGTTGGTTAGTTTATTCCGATCCCGCATAGCCCATTCTTGAAGACTTGTAATATTTGCTGCATCAGTACAGAATTACTGCTATCTTGAAAAGATTCTGGGTTGATTCTATTTAAACTGGCACTGCTGTACATTTCAACAGTGTATGAATAACATGTCTCACATCCATCATTAAATTATTTGCATTAAATTAAAATTTAACAGTGCTATGTGAATCAGCGACATTACCCAAGTGAAGACACATCAGCGTGGTACGATATAAATTATCGTGAAGTTACTTAAGATAGAAATGGCTCTCAATCATGCATACACGTCGATTCAACTAGAGTAGAGGGTGAAACTTTCCCCTAATTAACTTACTGTTGCTGAATTATTAGGCACTAGCTGTTTTGGTTCTTATTTATATATAATGAACAGTGATACCACGTAAAGTCTTAAGTTGTAATATTACCGTCTACAATCGTGCGATCAAGAAGGGGTAAACGGAAAGGAGTGTAATGTTCTGGTGAGGTTGAGCATGTGCAGGGTGCGAGTGGAAGCTACCGCGTGGATCGCACCCTTTTGATGAGGTTGAGGGCTGTAAGGCCGGGGAATGGACACGCCGGGTAGAAGTTGTGGCAGCCTGTTCCGTCGACACCTGCTATAAGTTGGCCCATGTGCGCTGCGAAGTGATAGCGAGAAGTCACCTCTGCAGTCACGCTGATGCTCGTGTCCCTGGACAAAAGAAACATATGAAAACAAATTGAGCTTCCACTCTAAGGAATCGTAAAAATAGTTCCAGCCATTTTCGGCATCTGCGAGATAAATTTTGTGAATTTGGTAAATAAATAAATTTTATAATTTTTACTGATGTCTTTCAAAGCTAATTTTGAATTTCTAATTCATACGTAAACAAATAGCAGTATTTGTTCGATTACTATGCCATGTTTCTCAGGCGGAAATTTGTAATCAGTTATTGCCGAACACCAGATGGAAGAACAACATGAAATACTGCAGGAAAATACAAGAGTGCAAGCTAGAACCGAAGGTCATCTACAGAGAAAAGTAAGAGAGACTATTGAAATATTCAAACAGCCAACCACAAGAATGGTGGTTACGGTCTTAGACAGGCTTGGAAATGTGTGTTAGATAAATAAACTCTGGATCAACAGATATTAAATTGTAAACAGCATCTCTATAAAATCGATATTGTCAGACAATCGATAGTACAAATACGTAAACAACAGGCCACGCCAGTCTCCAGCAGGTCCCAGTCTGTTGCAGATTCGGTAGACGGCCCCTGAAGAAGACATAAGCCCTGGCCGAAACGTCTCGAAGACTAAGCAATTTATGTTGATACCTGATTTTTTTTTTTTTTTTTTTTTTTTTTTACTTTTGCGTTTGCAGTGCCATCGTCCGTTTAATGGACGTCACAGTAATCTCATTTTGAGAATGGTATGAAAATATGCAGCATTACAACCCCACAGAAAATTAATACAATAGTTCTGTACGTGTTACTTTGGCTTAATTTTCTGTTTCGTTCTTCACGGGCCCACAAAAAGCAATCTCAGATATGAAACCACCAACAATACAGTATACATCGTTAACGTATAAGATTTTAACTTCGTTTATGAATACGTATTTTGCACCGTTACGTAGGAGAATTAAACCCTTTTCTAATAGCAACAAAAACAATTTAGTCTCCGTTTATCGTCGTCAAAATTATTAGTTTATTGTTTTTTTGTCAGTAGGCAGAAGCTGATTAAAGAACTTGCATTAAATGTTACAACATAAATTGCAGGAGAAGATAACCTATGGGCACACATGTTTCCCTGTTATACCCTAAAACATTATTTTAATTGGAGATAATAATGTTCAGCGTATTGGAATCTGTAAAATCTTGATTTATCAAGGATGAATATTAACTGTAGGTAGGTTAAAGTTCAATAGTGAAAGTAAATAGGATATTTTGTGTGTATTTAAAATTAATCGTGAGAAAATTTACAAAATAATGTGTACAGTAAACCTGCGGGATAACTGACTAATTATTTTTCAAGACGTTGCTTTCCTCGAGGTCAGATGTCAACAAAAGTGTTTGTAACAGTATGTACCTAGATACTGAAAAAGGAATTTCAGAACTAAATTGCACGATTCTTTTAAGGTTTGCTGACAAAAACCTTGCTACCTTCATATTCAGAGGTTCTAATGAAGTTTTAGTGTCAGAGTTTTAAAGTCCGAAACAGTCACGTGTATCATGAAATACCCAGTATATACGAAGGGAATGGCCAAAAGTAATTGACGGAAGAATTATTTTATTTAGGCTTTACGACTCTTAGACGACGAGAGTATTAAAGATTAGATTGACGGAACGGAATGGAAATCGGCCACGGTCTTTTGAAGGCATTCGCCTTGAATGAATTCAGGAAACCATTAAAACAGATCTGGAAGGTAGGAGGTAGGATACTTATGAATGCAAAGCGTGAAATTTAATTGCTCATTCACCAGGCTATGTGATAAAGAATGAACTAAATTCCAAGAGACATATCAAGTTAAAAATGAACTTCTTGTACAGACACTCAAGAAAAATGCAAGTTTTACAAATACATAAAAGTATATGTTCACTATAAATACATGTGATTTAAGTACGAAGATAGGTGAAAGGAAGACGGAAAGACTCTGAAATGGGACGGAAGAGAGGGAGAAGGGTCCAGGTGGAAGTAGAAATTGCTATCACAGTGAAAAGGAAGCTATAAATTTAAACATAGTTTGAGATGTATGGAAAATAATTATCTCGATTGTTTGTTGTTGTATCGTCATGCTCATTATGATCTGTAAAGGTTTAGGGGTGCTTGAATCGACATGTGGATATGATCTTATTTAACGAACGTACTGATTGTTAATCAAAAATCTACTATGAATCTATTTCAAAAACTCAAAAAGCAAATTTATATTACAAAGACAGGTAACAAAGAAGTGGCTGTTCTAGCGCAGTTAGTTAAAAATGCAGGATTTTTACACACTCCAGATTATTCTTCAAACTATTCAGCATTGTCGTCTTTTATTATGAGGACTATAAGATATTCTTCGCCTATCTTACTAAATCAACGTTTAGTTCTCTAGATGAAATTGAACCAACGGTGTTATTCTTTAATACTTACAATACAACGTTTTTTAATGTCAGACTAGCTGCGATTACCTGATTAGGTTCAGAAGAGACTTCTCAGATTCGCTGAGATTGTCTTTGGAGGCAGATGCGTTAAGCTCACATATCAGTTTCGGAAGGCAGGAGTTCTTGATCGTTGTCAGTAGCTTGGCCCGTGTTGTTTGTGCTGTAAACCAGAAACATTAAATGTATTACAAACACTGAATAAAGATTCCACTGTCACAACCACAACTAAGCATGCCATTGCATTGCGTTAACATGAAGTATTATTCCAGTTTTAGTATGAAATTTTACTGCTTGGACATCACGTATTAGAGATACAAGTTATCTACTTTCTTTAGAAACAAATTAAAAATGCATTCAAAAAATGCTTACTTATATTGCTACAGTACTTCAGTTAGAGTCCAAAGACTGCTAGCTAATTCTTAGTGAGCAATTAATGTTTATATGAAGATTAGTTCAATCGTACTTATTTTTCTAATCGTTGTGTTTCATCCTTCACATCAAGCTAACGTTCCAGTACATGGGTAATGTACAGCACTAGGCGTTCAATAACTGTTGCTTTAGAATCTATATCATCGTTTGGATGTAGTCTTCTCGGGAGACTAGCCGAGTAATTAAGATGTTTCCACACGATATTTCAGCGATCTGAGACTCCGTCGCCATCTTCTGGTGATGGCGACGGAGCCTCAGATCGCCGAAATATCGTTTGGAAACACCTTAATTACTCGGCTAGTCTCCCGAGAAGACTACATTCATTCTCAACGCAGAGAAAGTCTTCGTTCCTATATATCATCGTTTCCTTTCACTTTCAATTTCTGAAATGATAAGGAATTAAATTCAAACAGTTTATATGTTTTCCACATTTCTGTCTTTAAAGAGAGAACGTTCCTTACTCTCCAAAATGGAGCCTAGTGCGTATTTCCAGAGGTAACGCTCCGTATTCCATTCTTTGACCTTACGTGCTATTTTGAGGAGGGTGGCGTGTTCAGCACCACTTTCCTGCCGTTCAACCTTCGTCAAGGAAGTTTCTCCTCATTACACATAGGACAGCAGATTGAGAGAGCATGAATATTGTGAATTGAATTAAAACTAAAAAACAAGGAATTTATCTCCTTTTCTGAATTTCGTGAAAGTATTAGCGAAAAATTCGCTGATATTCTAAATAACGGAGGTGAAATGTGTACTTTCGAAAAAATTAATACACTAGTGTCAGAATTTATAAGTTACGGTTTGTTTAGATATACTTATTAAATGCCATGGTCTTCAAGTTTCCACGGAATAAGTAAAAAAAAAAAAAATACCATGACAGCACTGCTACCCAATTTAACTACTATTTGTTCTGCAATGATAGAATTTTTTTACAGTTCATAAATGGTAGATTCTCTTGTCTTTGCATCTACTTCCAATTGTGCATCACTAGTTCGTAAAATCATCTTAAGGGAAACTACTTTGAACTGCCATTCATATCACGACAAAGTTATTCCTATTCTACACAGTTACCAGGCATAATGCCAATTTTTAACGACCATTCAACTTGTATAAGCCGCTTATATATGACACTATTTTGTCCCAGTTACTACACAACTACCTCAGGACGTAATCCATGGTATCAAATTAGTATGCTTTCAGTGAATGCTTCATTACTAAAAATAGAAAAGTCATTTGATACTAAGTTTAAGGAATATGCAGTAGGGGCAGTAATTAAAACTGAGCTGTTATCGAAATGGATGCACTAACAAAAGTTTTTTTTTTTTTTTTTTTTTTTTTTTACTAAGGTTTTACGCCTCGTCGACGGCTAAGGTCATTAGAGGCGGGATGGGACTGGGGACAAGGAACGGGAAGGAATTCGGCCATGGCCTTTTTGAAGGAAGCCTCCCGACATTCGCCTGGAATAATTTGGGGAAACCATGGAAAACCCAAATCTGGATGCCCGCACAGGGATTCGAACCGCCGTCCTCCCGAATACGAGGCCAGAACGTTAACCGTTCACCCACCACGCTCGGTGCTGGTTTGGGTGTTCCCCGATGTTTCCCTTTCAAATTCTCTTGTAGCCGAGTTAGGATATCATAGGGATATTCTAGTGTACGTTTGAACCTGTGACGGGTAGCACACCTGGGAGTTTTCCCACCTATCATAAAACTGACAGCAGCAGTTTGACAGCTGTTGACCTTTTCAATTCTCGTTTTGGAGGTTGATGGGCGCTCACTAATCTTTCTTGTTTCGGGATCAACAGGGTATAAAGAACTTTCATCATCTGTGATCAGTAAACCGAAAAAAACTTTCTCCAATCATCTGACAACACCGGCAACTACTGTGGTGTTGATTCCTCTTTAAACCATCTTATGAAAATGAATGTCATCAATAGAGCCTACATTTTCTGAAAGTGCAGCTGTTATTTTTTTATTTTTTTTTAGTACACGGCTTTACGCCTCGTCGACGTCGAGGCCATTAGAGGCGGGAAGGGACTGAGGGCAAGTAACTGGAAGGAATTCAGCCATGGACTTTTGTAGGAAGCATCCCGGCATTGGCCTGGAGTGTTTTTGGGAAACCGTGGAAAACCCAAATCTGGATGCCAGGACCGGGACTCGAACCCGCGTCCTCCAGAATGCGAGGCCAGAGCGTTAACCCTTCAACCACCACGCTAGGTCCTACAGTTTATATATTTCTGGTTAGTGTGTGAATGCAATGTGGATTCAATAACTTTCCAAACACGATTAAACATCCGCAACTACTCCAAACATTCGACTCACGACACTCTCCAATGTTCTGTCAGTTTCGTACAAATTAAATTGGATCGATCTGTCACTACATTCTTCCAATGACCAAAGACTCAAACCCGATGTTGGACTGGTTATTTCAAGATGTATTATGTTCCTAATCTGTGACGATAGTTCCTCTCTGGGATCTCTCATTTTATAGCGTATTCGAAGTCAGAATATTTTTTTGCTTTGCTCTGTTCTGTTCAGTCAAGCCTGGACACTGCATCGCTGTTAACTCTTTTTCCTAACATCATCGTGCATTTGTCTCATAAAAGTTAATATCCCAGTTCGGTCATTTGAGCTGTAAACTGACAGTTTTCATACGCCAATCAATCTTCTCTTTGGGCATTTAACTGGCACCATCCGCATCACAGCAGATCAAAAACTGAGTAAAAACATCTGCAGAAATTCCACATATCGATACGTGACAACTGAACTGAAGTTACATTCAGTATGGATGGTTAATTTATAACATTAGTGTTTGTTGAAAATTATTATTATTATTTAAAAAAAATATATTCTTTCTGAAGTTCAGTAACAGATAGGAACATCGTTCCAATTTTTTCCACCTGGAATGCGAATTTTTATGTTTGAATAATTTCCTATTCCAAAATACGAAGTACATGGTGCAGTTGCTACGGCTTTTTCTATTCTTCTTCTACTGGTGTTATGCCTCGTCAATGTCGAGGGACTGCGGGCCAGGAACAGGAAGGAATACGGCAATGCCCTTTTGAAGGAACCGTCGCGGCATTCACCTGTAGTGTTTTGAGAAAACCATGGAAAACCAAAATCTGCATACCCGGACGGGGATTCAAATCAGCGTCCTCTCGAATGCGAGGCCAGATCGTTCCGCTTACTCATTACGCTCGGTAGTGTATATATAAAGACGATGAAAAACGGAAATCAACCTAAACTCTCGAAATGTGACTTTCAAACGTTGTGATATTACCGACGTAATTAAATGTATGATTCACTCTCTCCTCTTCAAACTAATCTCGATTAAAATTTAACAAGGGTTGTAAATTTGTGAGTTTGGTAGCTTAAGCCGTACAAAAACAAATCGAATAGTAAGGAAATGATAGAAGTTTTCGTGCTTCCGTTTTATTTACTCTCTTACCTTTTCAGTTTGAATGGTTTATTCAAGAATATAGAAGATACACTGATCAGCCGGAACATTATGACTATCTACTTACTATCATATTGGTCCATTGTTTCTAACGCAATACAGCAGCGATTCAGCGTAGCTTCCAAGGTATCTAACACCAGATTTCTACAAACAGGTTACGAAATTCCCTTAACTTACGGGCTAACGATTTGTGGGCGTGGCTTCTGAAAACGAGCATCTCCGAAACGGAGGCTGGTCGGCTGTTCGCGTGCTACTGTAGTGATCATCTATGGTTTGATGGACGGTGAAACCACGAAAAGGTGACAATGTGGTGAACACCCACGCCACATCACAGAACGTGGAGATCGTTCTGTTAAGCAGGACAAGGGGTGATCTGTGGCAGAATCGCGATTCTTGTACTTTGAAACACTTCTGGAAGCCCAGAATTGTACTTTTCCTTCAGATCTGCCAAAGATCACCCCCTATCCAGCTTTACAGAGCGGGCAGGCCTCCGACCTCCACGTTCTATGATGTGGCGTGGGTGTCCACCACATTGTCGCTTACTCGTAGTTTCATCGTCCTTCAAACACTTTTCATAGATGCTCACTTCAGTAGCGCGCAAACAGCCGATTAGCCTCTAAGTTTCCGAGATGCTCGTTCCCAGAGGCCGCGCCCACAAACCACTGGCCCGTAATTTAAGGGAATTTCGTGACCTGTGTGTAGAAATCTGGTGTCAGATACCTCTGGAAGCCTATCAAGGAGGTGTACCAATATGCTAGTAAGTAGGTGGTGCTAATGTTTTGGCTGATCAGTGTATGACGTAATATGGATTCACGTTTAATCGCAAGTGTTAGCCAGAAATGACTATTTGTTAAACCCGAATAGTGAAATTAAAATATTTTTTGATTGCAGAGGAATTTAGGAGCTAATATTAAAGAAACAGTTTTATTTTTTATATAAGATAGTGTTTTTATTGTTATTAGGCGTGTAACATGCACTTTGAGAAAAATTTCTTACTCCTTTATGTAAATCAGTTTCATGGCGAAAGGATTCAAATGGTCTGTCAAACCAATTGCACATCAATAGTAGAAAGTGTTTAAAGACTTTTTCTTTTATTAATGATACATATTTTCTCTCTTGATAGCTATAAGCTGCGAATAAATGTTAGGAAAGGGATTTTACATCATCATATATGCTATTTCTAAAAGGATTTTTTTTGTATGGAGTAATCTTTCTCCATTCTAAACCAAAATCGATAAATGAATTATATTTTTAAGGATAAATTTCTCCGCTTTGGTAAAATTATTTATTAAGGAAGAAATTTTTTGAAATTCAACTCGAAATGGAAAAAATTATGAAGAATCAAGGTCACGTATATGCGATAGTTCAGAGTCAAGCTACTAGGCTTCGCTGGCGTCGACGAGTGATCGCATTACTGCTAGATAGCAGCACCTGATATTACAAAGATATTGATAAACTGTGTGTTTTCTAGAGTAAGGAACTTTTCGGATATTTTTGTTTGTGTTATTCCATCGTATTCAATTGCTGCGTTAGACGTAGTAAGTGTTTTGCTACGAACCTGTTACAGTTCAGAAACAATTGCTACTAATGAGTCGGTTCTTCTTTCATCCTACTAAAAACCACCAACCTCACTACTCAACGCATATCACTCGCACCGAGCGTGGTGGTGTAACGGTTAGCGTTCCGGCCTCGCATTCGGGAGGACGGCGGTTCGAATCCCCGTCCGGGCATCCAGATTTGGGCTTTCCATGGTTTCCCAAATCACTCCAGGCAAATGCCAGGATGCTTCCTTCAAAAGGCCATGGCCGAATTCCTTCCCATTCCTTGCCCCCAATCCTTTCCCGTCTCTAAAGATCTCGCTGTTAAGAGACGTTAAGCAGTTTAAAAATATATATATATCACTCGCGAAATTTTCGCATGGGTCACCTAGATTTCTTATATAATACATGTCACCGAACCAAAATTATGCGCCGTTTTCTAAGAAACTATAATAACGGAGATATCTACATCTACATCCATAATCTGCAAATCACAAACATTGTGGGTGGCAGAGAGTGATAAGCACCAATCCTAAACCCGCGCATTCTAATCCCGAATAGCGCGAGGAAAAAAAGGAATACATAAAAGCATCAGTGCGGCATCTTATTTCTCTAATCTTATCCCTCCGGTCATTGCGACCTAAATAGGTTGGCGGAAGAAGTATTTCATTGCACTCGAAATTTAATTTTTTTCGCATATTCTCCAATAAATTTGAACGCAAGCTACATCGTCTGTCTTCCAAACTATCCCAGCTCAATCTATGTATCAATTCTGTGACGCTTTCATAAGGGCTGTAGCATCAAGTCACGAATCGAGCGGCTCTCCTCTGCACCCTCTCCACTGAGTCAATCAGAACCTTGCGATACAGATCCCAAACCCCACAACAGTAATCTAGATGCGGACGCACTAGTGTTTTATACGCTATCTCCTTTGTATTAGCATTAAAATTCCTCAAAATACGACCTATGAATCGCAATTTAGAATTAGCCTTCCCTATGACGGAAGTTATGTGCATGTCCCATTTCATGTTGCTTTGTACTATCACCTCCAGATACTTCAGGAAATCAACCGTGTCAACAGCTGAATTGTTTATTTTGTACTCGTGAACAAACTGATTCTTTTTGTTACTTATCCGCATTGCCTTGCACTTTTTGCAATTAAGTGTAAGCTGTCATTTACGGCACCATTCGAAAATAGCATCCAAATCGCGCTGAATTTCTAAGCAATCGTCGTAGCACCTTATTTCCCTATAGATAACTGCATCGTCGGCAAACAATCGCAACCAGCATTTAACGTTGTCACCTAGATCGTTTATAAAGATTAAGAAAAGAAGTGGTCCTATTACACTTCTTTGAGGAACGCCCGAAGTAACATTTATCTTAGAAGAGGCTTCCCCGTCAACAACGACATATTGTGATCGACCTGTTAGAAAATCACGTATCCACTCGCAAATCTGAGCCGAAATACCGTAAGCTCGAATCTTTGCTAAAAGTCGGTTGTGTGGTACAGAATCAAAAGCTTTCTGAAAATCCAAGAAAACAGCATCAACTTGCGAACCTGCATCGATAACTTTCATTACGTCATGGGAAAAAAGGGCCAATCGTGTTTCACACGATCTCTTCTTCCGAAATCCGTGTTGACAGGGTGTAAGTAACTCGTTCTCATATAGAAACTTCATAATGTTCGAGCATATGACATGCTCCAGAATTCTGCTGCAGACAGATGTTAGAGATATGGGTCGATAATTCCTAGGATCACCCCGATCTCCTTTATTGAAAACGGGAATTAACTGGGCTATTTTCCAGCTAGAAGGTAATTTTTTCTCTTCTAAAGATTTACGGAATATATCTGACAGAAATGGTTCAATTTCCTCCGCGTATTCAGAAAATACTCTTACCGGGATACCACCGGGACCCGGAGATAGTTTGCTGGGTTTCGGGAAAGAACTCTAGGTTACGACTGGCTAATGAAGCCTGAAGTTAAACTTCCATCTCGTTCTGACTGTTTCTTCCTACGTTCTCTTCTATCTGACAAGAGTCGTGTCGGACGCAACACTAACATTTGTTCTCCCGCTAGCAAAGTTCTTCTTATATTAAATTAAGCACGAAATTTTTGTAATAAGGAGCATCAAGAACTTTTGCTTTCTCGAATGATAACATGGAATTGTCAACTTTAGAATGGTATTATTATATCTGACTGCATTTCATCATTTATTTTTATGACGTAAAGCTTCAGTTTATTGAAATTTATATCTCAAACTCTGTATTTAGATCGTAAAAAGAATCTTATAAAGCATCGTCAAAACTTTGGTAACTTACAACATACCTAAAGGCATCAAAATCATGGGTTACATAGTTCAACTATCCTAGTACATACCAGAATTTTTTAGTTCTTTTTACATTAAGTTTAGTATCTAAAATAACCAATTTCTCCAAAACTACTCAAAAGGCCAGTTTGCCCGAAGTGGCCACTTAGCTTCAAAACCAGAAATTTGCAAAACAGTGTACTTGATTTTAGAAAAGGTCATGTAGCTTGTAAATAATAGAAATGATAACGAGCTCTTTAATTGCAATTTTAGCAACGAAGGAATAGCTGTTTCGTTCATCTCCATCACAGAGTACGTGAACCAAAAAGTACCACTTTTGGCACTGGATCCATCGTTGTGATCTTGAGCTGAAAAACTTTCGATGCAGTATAGGCGCTGTGCGCATTCTTCATCATCATCATCATCATCATCATCATTAAATAACACTCTTTTTCGGTTAGATTTTCTGCTGTTGGCGGTTTTCTATCTATGGATGGTTTCTTTTGATTCGTAGTACCGCAGCATATTGAGTACTTGAGGACAATATTTATTGTAGACAGGCCCTGTACAACTAGTGGCCGAAACTAATAGATCTCGTACCAGTACTATTTGACGTAAGACGTCATTTCGTAAAATAAATTGTTGATTTCCACTTTTGCCCTTGATAAAGATTACAGGGAAGAAATTAAAAATCATGTCAATCTAAAAATCTTGAAGATTTTTTTAGAGCTGAATGGCGCGGAATGGTACTTGCTACCACTAATTTTTAATACCCAAATTTAGAATTATGTGTCTTTACAGCCTGAATAAATCTGTTCAACGGGCTATTAATTTGATCAATATATGTTATTTGGATCTAATATTCAAAATGTTTTTATTTTCTGATGGCTTTACGCCTCGTCAACGTCAATTTCATTAGAGGCGGGATGGGACTGGAGACAAGGAACGGGAAGGAATTCGTCCATTACATTTGAAGGAAGCATCCCGGCATTCGTCTGGAGTGATTTGGGGAAACCATGGAGAACCCAAACCTGGATGCCCAGACGGGGATTCGAACCAGTGTCCTCCCGAATGTGAGGCCATAATGTTAACCGTTTACCGACCACGCTTGGTCAAAATCTTATGCTGAACGACGAACTGTTTACTCATTTCTTTTTTTAAAAAAAAAAATTATTTAAATTCAAGTAAAAGAAGCTATATTCCTGCATTGGTTTCAGTTATTAGAGTGTAATATGATGCGCTATTAATGAATATTACTGACTGTAGTTCCCATTTCGGCTAGATCGTACTTGAAATAGGTCATATGTGAAGAAACATTTTCGAACCATGTCGGTCGGGACGACTTTCAGTGAGAATAAAGTGATAGTGTAGCCGTCTTTATTCATAACTATCAGCACAACGCAGAAGCCTGTATCATCCTTTTAATCAAATCATATCATCACATCAAACTATAATATGTTAGAAAGGAAAATTTGGTAAAGAAAAGAAATGTTCGATAGACAATGTGTCTTAATTTATCTGAAAGAACCCGACTACATTTTGTAAGATAATATTAGTTTTTATATTGGTTACTCATCCTGAAAATCCAGCATATCTGCGACTAATATGTATAAATTTTATTAACAGATTTCGTAAACATCTTGTAATACTACAGGAACAATGGCAAAAAACTTAAATTTTAAAAGAAAGAAATTAACCAGCGAAGTAGATTATACCGATAACTATGATTTTAATGAAAGAGTGAGCAGAATGATTTCATATCTCCAAGTAATATGTACGGTCGTGTTATTCGCATAAAGTGCTTTTTAGAAGCCAGGTAATTAATTAGTAGTGAACAGCAAGCTGTTTAAGAGTTTCCAACATTTACAGTGCGCTGACATCTGAAAACGGAGTTCCAGAAATGCTGTTTCAATGTTGACAGATTGCGAAAGTTGATCTTCGTACCTCGACATCGCGCCCACAGAGGCAGATAACATCGAGAACAGTACACATTGCAAATCTGGAAGTGCATCACTTGCTGGGTGACGACACCGCCGCTGAATGACAGCCAACATTTCCGCATAGCAGAGAGATCCTTCAGTACCGTTATATCCACACACTGAAGCACGGCTACATATGCGGCGTTGTCTGTTTTAGAATTCAATCTCTGCACGAGATATCGTAGCTTCGACGAAGGTGATAAAGCATAGTATTACTGGAAACGACAAAATCTTGGTCCAGTCGTATCATATATTCTGGTTGGCTAGCGGTAACTCTCCTTTTTATTTGGGAGGTCTCAGGTTCGAATCCCGATTGGGCCATTTAGATATTAGTTTCCCATGCTTATTTCAAATCGCACCATAACCGAACTACTTCCCCTTTCTTTTCCTACTTCTAATGACCTCAACATCAACGTTAGGCCGTAATAAGAAAAAGTCCGAATTAAGATTTTTAGGCAATTTTGCATAGTTATCTGGATGATGGGATGGTTCCTAATTTTCTCCACATAACAATACAAAACACATTTGCGCAAAGCTTGCAGTCATGGAAACGTTCTCACCCTAATAAACATTTTTCCTAGTTCGAGGAGGCTGAAGTTATCACCATATCGACTGCATCCACAAGTACCTTGATCGGTGACTGTAATCAGAAAAAAGTTTACATTAATACCACTACCAACTCATGTTACATGCAATTCTATAGGGCTATAGAATTTCTCTTTCACTATTGTTAACTTTCAATAATTCAACAGTCGCCTGAGAGTTCCAGATTAGTTCGCTGACGAAAATCAAAGTAACACAATCCGTCGTATGTATTATTGGTTAATACACAACTTCTCTCTTTGGGAGCGTCCATAAAATACGTAGCTCCATTTTGGGGCCTCCTATGAACCTCCCCTCCCCCTACGTAGCCCAATGTGGTTTTTTACCTCAACCCCCCCTCTTCTCCCCACATAGCACGTAGCCTTTTGCCCTATTGATTCCAGAAAACAGTTTTTACTGTTTTCTCTTCTCAGACTAACGTAAATTACATACGGAGGCAATTAAATGGCGGAAATAACTGTTCACATGCTGTTGTACGTTCTTTACCTCATTTTAACTGTGACAAATAACACGAATCAACACTATGTGGTCTGGCTCGGAACCCCTCCCGCCACATAGCCCAGCGTAGCTTTCCAGCCATCCCCTCCCCCCACTAGACCGAGCCATGTGGTATATGGACATTCCCTTATTAGCGATTTTCCTAACAGATCATTCACAACGTCTAGTACCATGGCAAATACTACATCGTCAACGGTATTGTCAGGTTGAAAAATTTGGATTACGTACCAGTGAAACCAGCATGACAATTTAAAATATAAGTGATTCAAATTCAATAAAAATGCCTCAGAAAAACTTTGTCAAATATGACACCGTGCGCCCATTTCGTGTTACGGAGTTACAATTTTTTTATTTTTTTTTACATATTTACTATTTGTCACTTCCTACTAGCTAGTGATGATATACAGGGAGGATCAAAATTCTCCTTACTTTACCGAAAAGTGTTTCTGACTCTGGAGAAACAGGAAGTAAAAAAAGAGGATAACCTTAATTCCGACCAATCAGACATAAGTCGTCTGCTGTTGCGGCCTCTGGTTAGAGGCCAGCGAAGCGAAAGTGAAAGCTGGGACCATTGCCACGTCCTGAAGCTTCTGTTAAGCAGTGGTGTAGGCTACGTGCCAAAAAAGTCGACTAGTATGGAAGACTTTAGGTGGGCAACATAGCACACCATTAGTGCAGTGTACTCTGTTTTCAGGAAACTTTCTTGTGCTCAACTGTTGGCTTTCTACTCAAAAGATTGTTAACAGTATCAACAGAGGGAAAAAACCGACACATTCTGAACCTCCAGAAGAAACGTTAAATGAAAACTGCACTGTCATGTAGATGACCAGAAATATGGATGAGGAAAGAATTTTGTTCTATATCCCTCATCATACACAGAAACTGTTGTAGATGTGAATATTGGGATGGCGAGAATAGATGTCTGAGGATCTTTCTTTCAAGGTTCATCCTTTTAACAGAAAGCAGGTGGAATGTTGAATTTTTTTACGAAATCTCTATGCTTGTGGTGCCGTGAAATAACGATTTTCTTCTTTTACTATTTCAGAAACCTTTATTAACTCTGATTTGCGGAAAACTGTTCATTAATGATTCCGTTAAAATATGGGAGTCTGTGAATTCTAAAACGCAAGAAACAATACTTAACGTCCACTGAGCCATCTGAAACGTCGGCAGATAACTAATGTTGAGAAGCATATGTAGACAACCATGAAATTCACGTTATCGAAAATTCACAGAAGTTCTCTCCGTCGGAAGTCACTTAGAAAACTCTTGTGTTACCATTTAGGAATAAATCTTGGTAGAGCGGTTGAAGCTACTGGGAAAGCAATGGAAATACTGGTGTTCAAAAGCGTTTGGAGTCACGACAGCAGATTTGTAATGACAACTGGAAGCGGGAAGGTCCGTATTGCACATTAGCAGAAATTTAAAATTTTATGTGACGGATAACTCAAATTAGAATAACATCTTTATTATGTTTGGCTGATCAAAGTATTTTTTTAAATTAATAAGTCCATTTAATTCTTATCTTTTTTATTTTGCAGCCAAGCTTATAAATTATTTTTATTAACAAGAAGAATCTTTAATTTTTAGCAATAGGATGCACTCTGATGTAATGATATTAGATTCTTACTTTGTGACGTTTAATTTTTTTACGATTATTATAACCTTAAATTCAATTTTCGCATCCCATTTTTGAACAGAGGCGGTTTCTTCAGTCTTGGTCTAGGGGGCTCTTCTAACCCATTGCATTATCGAAACCCCGTTGTCAGGTTCTTCTTGGTCGTCCCCTGTTTCTTTCCTCTGTTGGAACTCATTCTAACAATTTATTTGGACTCGTGGGAAGTAAATGACCATATCATACGCTTTTGTGTCAATTGTGTCAATTACGGTGCTACCCAAACAAATTTGACCACGTATTTCATATAAATTTCCAGCGTCAATTTTTCAGTGATAGTAATGTCTTTTTCAAACAATCTGTTACTTCTCACAATTCCGCTCCGTAGGTTACAATACTTTATGCAGTATTGTACATTCCTATTTTTGCTTCACATGTAATATTTGTATTCCATATTGCAACAGCCACCCGATTACCCAGTCTGATACGATTTTTATTTACAATTTCACTCGATACATAGTAACTATTACCCCCAGATATTTATACGATCCATACATCTTATTGTTGCTAAATTTTTAGTTTTGTCCATACTGACCGATCCACAGTCTAGACTGTCACAGTCCAAATCTCAAAACGCGTAGCTCGTGTCATACATGTATTCATCCTCAGGAAAAATTACTTAATCATCTGCAAAATACAGTTAATATTTTATCCTTTAAAATACTTACTACTATTTTTTGACATGATCGTCTCCATAAACTAAGTGCTGAGGTCAAAACTATAAAAGAATCTGTTCGGTTGCACAATGAGACCTTGTAACAGTTTTATTCGTTTCTGTACGCTCAATTTCAAACCTGTTAGTACACGTGTAACACATGTGCACCGGGACCTATATTACTATCGGTTATCTTTTTTTTAAGTGAAAACTTGTATGAGAGTGCCAGACGATATCTGGACAGGGATAAATCTATGAGTTCTCGACTTTTCGTCACCGACATGCTATGCCGTGTTACGCGTATCATATACGCGTTGGACGCTTTTTGGATTGGTAAAATCTTATGAATTCACGTCACCAACATGCTAATGTTAACAGTATATCTGTAGTTATAAGCATGACGTGTTGCGCTTGGAAAGCAGTGAAAGCATAGATTATACTTGTATCTAATGTATATTTCCAATGTTCATCAAACTAACAAACAGTTATTATACGATTTTGATGGAACTTTGCATTCGTAAACTTTAAAACAAACAGAAAAATACTGTTTACTCTTTGATTTACAAATGCCTAAAAGGTCTCCTCCTTTCCCCCCTTACCTTAATTTACGTCAACGTTGTTCATGCAAACCCACAGTTTTTATTTGATTTTCATTGTACTTAGCACACGTATACTTCTAAACAAGGCGGTCTGGTAGCTCAGCCGTTAAGGCAATGACTTCCGGAAGTTCCTCCCTCGGGTCGCGGGTTCAATTCCCGTGGTGAGCTTGAATTTTTAAGAGTTGTATTTGCTTATATGAGCTATGCCGGGACGTTCCATGATTCTTATTCCACGTTAAACTGTAGGACCCTGATAAGCGGAATTGGCCTTCCTGCCTCTGACACAATAGCTTATTACATCTCCTTCGGGAAGATTCGACCAACTTTCAGGTTGTGGAGACTAAGTTAGATTATTAGTTTTTGAAGTTAAAACTCATTTAGGTGCGTTGGGAGATTTTTGGATCGGTAAGATCTTACGACTTCGTGTCACCGACATGATAATGTTAACAGCATATTAACAGCGGTCTGGTGGTTCAGTGGTTAAGATGTCTAACTGGGGAACGAAAGATCCTCGGTTCTAATCCCTGTCTTGTCGGGGATTTTCAAAGACTCTTAAACCGACCTTCACATCTGGCAGAGCTTGCTGTGTAATGTGAAGTACACCGGAACGTTTTCGTGGTTCCGATTCCGTGTTTAACTGTAGGTCCCCTGTACGTGGTAGCCCCACCGGGTTAGGTTAAGGTGGGTAAGACAGGGGCGGAATACGCAGCCAATAGAAACCCTGTCACCAGGTCATTACGACCACACGGAATTATTATTATTTAGTATATCTGTAGTTGTAAGTAAGACTTTTTGGCGTATGTTATTAATAGTTTTAAGTTTTCACTTCTGCGGCAACCAGCAATTACTGTCAATTGGTTGTTTTTTTTTTTTTTTTTTTTTTTTTTTTCGTTGTCTCTCTCCTAGCTTAAGGCGCCTCGAGTTTCATCCTTTTGACACTCTTGCGAAGCCGGCTACTGTTACCCTTGGATATTCCACGTTTCCAGCCAGTGTAACTGTAACGGAATCTGTTATTACATTAGCCAACACCAGTTGTGACTCTCTGCTAAACGCTACAAAGACTAATTTTCCAGATCCTCGCAAAGTTAACACACGCACATAATTTTTACACAACATCTCTTTAACTTTCAGTTCATATTTCGAAACTTTTTGTCGGCGAGTCATGGTTGAAGCCGTCAATCAGTGAAAATACCTTAGTAACAGATAGCTGTTTTCTGTTCCGAATAGAAAGATTTACTAAAACGGTAATAGATCTCGTGCATAAATGTTGGTAAAATGCCTGTTATAAGAATTCCAATTTTTTTTTTACTTAGAACTGATGACACATATTTTAACCTTCAAATGATGGGAACCTAAACGCGTTTAATGTTGGCCTCCTCTCGTTATTACTCCTGCATGAGTAATTCTAATCTTAGCACCACATTTTTGAGGAATCAACCCTCTTCTATCAAATACAGATCCTAGCATTCAGGAGTAAGTAAGTGGGTTTAAAACCCCGGCTGGCCATCCAGATTCGAGTTCCCATGATTTCCCGAAATCACTCGAGGTGACTGCCGGGATGGTGCTTTCTAACGACCATGACCAAATTCCTTTCTATTCCTTGCCCCTATTCCTCTACCGCTTCAAATTACCTCGACGAGGCATAGAAAACATAACAAAAAATCCACAAATATAAGTCAACTTACTGAAGCACGAGGTCAGAACTACTTAATATGGCTCATCAAGTCGGAAGCACATCTACATTTATTGACTTATTCTAATCAAAAAATTCTGAACTACGGTCAGCCTCGCATTTCAGGAGAAGACGATATACACATTTAGTATCATAAAAACCCGAAGTACTAATCGTAAAGCACAACAAACACGTTTTAGAACAGTAAACACAGGGAATATTGGCGGATACAATGTTTTGGCAAGAAATCGGCACATTGACAACTATTACTGACATTCACAGAATGACTGAAATGATTATTGAATTGAAATTGAATTACAAACAAGCTCCCCATCAATCTATCAATAGTTAAACGCTCCGGAACTATGGCTAACCGAAAGCAAAGGACAACTGATGGCCGATAATGACGTCGCGCGTTGACTATTCAGACATAACCGAGTGACGTAATCGCACCGCGTAGAACAAAAGAAACACTTCACTCAGGTGCGGACACAAGGTTATTAGCGAGACCGTAAATCCTTTGGCCTTGTGGAAAAATTGAACCTCTTTGGAATTACTAAAATATTAGATGTTATTTAACATTCTAGTTATTAATACGTATCCATAGTTTTCAGAAACAGTAATATCTCTATCGTACCTAGTATGATTGAGAGGTTGACAGCCTTGTGCATGCCAGGTTAAATAAATGTTAAGTATCAGCATACTTTTAACTTTCTCTATTGCTTGTTTCTGGCATCTAGTAATACATTGTCAAATTTGGTTATAATTATTAAATTTCAGTCATATCACTTTTTATCAATCTTTCGACATAGACATCTCTACTCAAACCTGTAAAATACTAAAATACTTTATACTGATTTTATCGTGCTGCTCACATAAAATACCTAAACACAACACAGGACTACGACTAATCGTACAATGCATTTTAAAGTTCTATCATGTGCTGTGGGTTCGGTTCCTTATATTTTAAATTCTTGGAAATTGCTCCTTCCATCGGCTAAACATCTTTTTACTAGTGTTACAGATGGCTTTCATTACAGGTGTGTATTGTTTACTCATGTTACTGTTCTGGCCAGCTCTAATGGGCCGCAAACATTCATAATGTTCTCACTTCAATGACAAGTTGTTTCGATAATTCTATCTTTCGCTGGATGTTTCAGCTTCATTGTCATACATGCCAATCATAACATTCTTAGCACTCGTTTCCGAAAATTAGTACTTAATCTTATCTCCCATCAGCATTCATGCCAGAATGAATACAGAACAGTTCCTTTCACAATGGTGTTATATATGTGGAATTTCTAAATCCATAAATTGACTTTTTTTTTTTTTTGCTGTTATCAGTCTTTCAACTGGTTTAATGCAACTCTCTATCCCTTCCTATCTTGTGCTAACCTCTTCATCTCTACATATCCCTTACAACCCACGTCCTCAGTTATCTCCTTCATATACATCATATATTCTAATCTCTGTCTTCCTATACAGTTCTTACCTTCGACTGTTCCCTCCACCAGCAAATTAACCAATCCAGCATGTCTCAAAATAAGACCTTCCAGCCTGGATCTTCTTTCTGTTAGTTTCTACCTCAATCTTCTTTCCTCATCCATCATCTCCAAAACTCGTTCATTTCGTACTTGGTCTGCCCACTTAATTTTAAGCATTCTTCTACAGCACCACATTTCAAATGCTTCAATTTTCTTTCTTTCCGGTATTCTTAAAGTCCATGTTTCACTACCATAAAGTGCAGTGCTCCACACATAGAGTTTTAAAAAGGTCTTTCTAATTCTTAAATCAATATTTGAAACTAAATAATTTCTCTTTTTCTTGAAGGCCATTTTTGCTAGTGCTATGCTGCTTTCATCATCATTTCTGCTTCGGCCATCGGTTGTAATTTTGCTTCCCAAATAACGAAATTCACTCACTTCTCCTATTGCATCCGATCCTACTTTTATATTTAATCTACTTGTATTGGTACATTTCATCACTTTTGTGTTGCTTTGATTTATATTCAGTCCAAAATCTTCCTTCAGTATTTTGTTCATGCCATTCTGAGACATCTCAATATCCTCAGCCTGTTCTGCTAACAAGGCATTGTCATCAGCAAATAGCAGCATAATGATTTTTTATCCCTGCACACTTATGCCATATGAAAATTTTTCTTTTATTTCCTTTATTGCTTCTTCTACAAACAAGTTGAATATTAACGGGGATAGACTTATCTCACACCCTTTTTAACTAATGCATGTCTCTCATAGTTCTCTACTTTTATTATAGCTACTTGCTTCTTATATAGTTTATAAAGTATTCTTCTATCACGATATTTTGGACCTGACTTCTTTAAAATTTTGAACACCTTGTCCCACCAAACATTATCAAAAGTTCAGTCTAAATCAACAAACTCTAAAAAAGTGTCTGTTTTTCATGATCCGCCCTTTATGTATTAATCTTACAGCCAGAATTGCTTCCCTCGTAGCCGATTTTTCCTAAACCCAAACTGATCTTCACCTACTATATCCTCTAGTTCCTTTTCCATTCTTCTGTATATTATTCTGATCAGTAATTTTGAAGCATGTGATGTTAGACTAATGGTGCCATAATTCTCACGTTTGTCGGCTTGTGCTTTCTTCGGAAGATATTTTTTTATTAAAATCAGTTGGAATTTTTTCTGTTTCATAACTTTTTGATATCAGCTTGAATAATATTTCGATTCCTTCTTCTCCGAGAGATTTATGAAGTTCTGCAGGGATCTCATCAATTCCAGCTGCCTTATTTGCTTTCAAGTCATTCAGAGCTCTATTAAATTCTGTCCTCAAATTCTGTTCTTAAAATCAGGATCTCCTAAGTCATCAATGTTGACATCGCCTTCCTTTTTCATTACGCTATTGTTCAAGTTGTCCCCATCATACAGTTACTCAATGTATTCCTTCCATCGGTTAGCTCTATCGTCTGAACTTAAAAGAGGTTTCCCATCGGCAGCTTTAATGTTCATACCTCTTTTCTTCTTTTCTCCAAAATTCTGTTTGATCTTCCTATATGCAACATCTACTTCACCTACGACCATTTCCTTTTCTACTTCTTCACACTTTTCTTCTAGCCATTTTTCTTTTGCTTTTTTGGATTTACTGTGTATTTGATTTATAAGTTTCCTGTATTGCTCTCTTCCTGCTTCATCCTGAGCCTTTTTTCACATTCTCCTCTGATCCATCAGCTCCAAAATCTCTTCTGTGATCCAAGATTTTCGGGCAGCTTGTTCCCTAAAGCCTAAAGTTTCTTTACCAGCTTTCATTATTTCGGTATTTAATGCATTCCATTCGTCCTCGGTTGAGTTACTTTCTAGCCCTAAGTCTACCATTTCTGCAAATTTTTCCCTGGAGCTAGATTGTTTCCGTTTATTCACTTCCAGTCTGTTCTGTGTATACTGCTTCCTTATTCACTTGAATTTCAGCCTCCACTTCATTTCTATCAAATTATGGTCAGAGTCTATGTCTGCTCCTGGGTAAGCTTTACACTCTAGAACTTGATTCCTGAATATCTGTTTGACCATGATATAATCTAGTTGATATCTGCATGTATCCCTTGGACGTTTCCAGGTGTATATCCTTCTTGCATGGTTCTTAAACAGTGTGTTTGCCACTACTAGCTTATATCTTTCACAAGATTCTAACAACCTGCTTCCTGGCTCATTTCTTTCTCCTAGACGAAATTCTTACAGTATTGCCTTTTTTTCCTTCTCTCACTATCACATTCCAATCACCCATGATTATTAGATTTTCCTCCCCCTTCACATATTGGATTAATTCTTCAACTTCGGTGTATATTTTCTCAATTTCTTCGTCTTCTTCCTGTGACCTTGGCATATACACTTGTACTAACATGGTTGGGGCGGGCTTAGTTTCTAACCTCATCAAAATAATCCTGTCACTAAACTGTTAACAATAACCCACCCGTTTCCCTACTGTCTTATTGATTTCAAATAAAAAAAAAAAAAAATAACCTTGCTACAGAAAATTTTTTCCGATTTTATTCTCCTCTATAACCACCCATAAAAACATGATTCCGCTATTTACTATGTCCAGAGTTATCATTACGCTTATTACCAATTCCCAAATATTATTGCTTATTATCTACTGTACTTGGGTTTTCTTAATTACTTTACACTTTCTTCAGATCACTGTGGTCTTTCAGTGTCTGCACAGCAGAACATTTGCAAAGTTTTTCTAGATTTAAACCAGCTTTGAAATCATATCTACGCTATGTAACCCTTGCAAGTACCAACTTTAAAAAGTTACAATGCGTCCGTTGCATTATACGACTGTCAATGCTACAGAGTACGAGATTCTCCCTATTAAAAGTCTCATGTCATTTGTCTCGCAGGAAAGCCAAATTGTTTTATGATAAGGCATTATTAGTCACTAAAAATGGAATAACTAGCTTGCTTGAAAATCAAAAATTGGTTTACCATGCTTGCAAGTATCCAGTGTTGTCGAAAATCGTTTTGTCATAACTGGAAAGCCTTCACAGAGTTCCATGCTAAATTTTATTAAGCTGAATAAGTATTAGATATTTACTTTCATGATAATTAGGGAACGAGATGAAATCCAAGTAGTAACAATGGACTTTAATTCGCCACTAAGATAACGTAGTTGGTTATATATGGGTAAATGCTTTTGTAAAAAATTAGAACATTACGACTCTTTTTCATAGAGTTCTAAAAGCAGTGATTGATAGACTGTGGTTTTAGAGTTTTGGATTTTAGGATGGTTAAATCGGCAAACAGAAAGTCTTCCTGAAGTACCGATAATGCGAGTTACTTCATCGTTAAAGTCATGAAAATATCGCATTGCTTTTTCATTTTTTAGAAAGATGATTCAATTTTTTATAAACATACTGAGTATGACGTATAGCAAATAAAGGTATCCTGTCGGTTTCCAAGTTACTGTAGATAACATTTCCCTAATACTATTTCATAATAATGACGGCATTCTACTGTATCTCAAGTCCAAAGTCAATTTTTTGGCATTTTCAGCCGAAATAAATGTTCAGAGGATAAGTATAGGTACAGAATTCAGGCTTATTCACCTGTAATTATATTTCGTCAACATATGAAGATTTTTAATCGACTGATAAATAATAACGTTGGAGCCCTGGTGACCTAGATGCCTGGTTGCCGTTGCGAGAGCTTCAAGGTGATCGTTGGCATGACTCTGCGCCGGTGCACAATGGCGTCGTACGCTGTTGCATCACGAGCGAAAGTTGGAATAAGCCAACCATGTGTTGAAAACTTCCTTGGATCCAAATGATTTTCTTTATGCTAGAGAAAGGTACATTTTCCAACAAGCTAGCCAGATTTCTCTCGCAAGTATATTAATGAACAAACTTCACTATATCATGCACTAAAATAAAGTCAGATATCAATTACTATTATTAATTGTGATGGGGCACAGCTCCGGTGGCAATTCCTTGTCAACTAATTACCCCTTTTTACTTTTTTAAATTATGTGATATAATTTGAGGGTTATATTCCTCCCCGATCTGCTTTTGCGATTTACAAAATTTAGTTCTACATTACTTCAGCGTTTTTGGTAAATTATTCGTCCAATCCTTGTCACCCTCACCCACAAAAGAAAATTATTCCACTCCATTTTACATTGAATCAAGAGACAGTTTCTGATCATGGTCATGTTTCCCCTTCCATGCACTATTATTAATTCTTCGACCAATATCCCTCCAACCACAATCACCAACATATGTCTTGTACATTCCCAGCACACTCTTCCAATGACTCCGAATGCATATTTATAAGGAATTATCCTTCAACAAGACATAAAATAGTACACTTTTTGAATGTTTACCCCTCTGTGCTAATATCCTAGTGAAATGTGAAAACTGGGCATTAAAAACTTTTATTGAAACATACAAAAGCAATTTTCTCCGTTATGGCTGTAGTTCAACCATAACCGAAATGATGAAATACGATAAGAATTAAATTACCAGAACATTGTCTTTAACAACAAATTACATGAGAAACTACACTGAACATCTTCAGCTTATGCCTGAAGCTAGGATAGCTGAAAGACTGGGACGCCCTTGGAAAAAGTTGAGAGAACACTATTAAGGAACCTGAAAGGACAATATCCCAATCCTTGGCACCAATTCCTCTCGAGAAACTTAATAATTTTAATATCGTAAAACAGCCGTGAGTCAAACTGTTTTGGGAATCAGCAGAACTCTTTGTAGCAAAATGTGAATCGAGAACCAAGAATCGTTCTCTAACTTACGAAGTAATATTGCATCATACCACACATTGGGTACCAGTAAAGAACTAACATAATCGCGATCTCCATAGAATTCTTACCCATTAAGGTTTTACGCACCAAGGTAGGATTATTTTACGTGATTTGTTGATGTGTATCTTTTGTACATTAAAATATGTCATCGGCCAGGTTTTTAGCTTCCGAAAGAATGTGGTGGGTGAGCGGTAACGCTCGATCATGGCTTTCGGGAGTTCTAGGGTTCATTATAAGTTTTCAGTTTTCTAAGGTGCCTCGAAATCAATTTAGCGGATGCCATGATGGTTCCATGAGAAGGCCATGGTCGAATTCCTTCCCGTTCCTTTTCCCCAAACCTCTTCCGCCTCTAAATGATCTCTACGTTTATGGGACGTAACGCCATAAGTAAAATAAATCAGAAATTTTGCGTCTGCGCAAATATGCCACATAAAATGATTCATGAAGTTCCATAATTTGAGCTTCGTAGCTGGAATACTTATGCAGATGCTGAATGAATCGACAAATGTGAAGATTAATTATTGGGGGCAAGAAAATTTAAAATATGAAATCTTCCATACAATTTTAATCCAACATCACGGAATAATAGAAATAATGAAAAGTCACCATTTTTGAGACCTGCAATGACGTCTCATTCACATTCAGTAGACTTTTATGTCCCATGATTTACTGCTCAGTCCAAAAAATTCTCGGCGTTAGTCTTGGACGAAAATACTAGTTGCAAACCACGAAAAGTGGAATTTCACTAAAATTTGGTGATCATTACTCTCTGAATACAACTATGAGTCTCCAGAGACATTCCGTCATTTTTTTTTTTTTTTTTTTTTTTTTTTTTTTTTTTTTTTTTTAAATGGCATTCGGCAACGGAGGCCATACAGCCAGCTCAATGTGTATTTTTTCCAATGTATGGACGCCACAGGACGGACAAGACAACCACATAGACACCCAACACTTAAACATCCATGCCCGCGGCCGGATTCGAACCGGCGGCCTTCGGCACGTTGAGCTAGCACTCTAGTCCCTACGCTACCGAGGCCGGCTCCGTCAATCTTTCAATGTGACTTAAAATAATCGAAGTCCCCCAACGAATGGTAATTCGTGCTATTTCCGTGACAGGGAGTGCTGGGTAAATATAACATGTTGAGAAATAAGCTACAGCCATTTCATAATCTGTGAAAGGTATTCTATCATCAATCAGTTAGGAAACAATTTTTTATGAATCATTTTTACGCCAATGCAATTGAATATGTTGTTTTCATTTTCCGTACGCCTTTCACGGCATTCTCTGAAGCATCTTCAGCGGTTCTGTCTGTTAATTAAATTTGTTCTATATTGCAATTTACACAAGAAAATTATGATATATATGAGTAATTTCGTGACACGGAAATTACTCAAAAAGATGCAACAAATACCTGTAATGCAAAATATTGCTATTACAGATACAACTGATGCTCAAACACGGTGTAAAAATGTAAGTAAGCTTATATCTGTATATAACAAAATTTTCATGTGCAAATTGTAAGCTTATATCTGTATATATCATAATTTTCTTGTGCAAATTGCAATATAGAACAAATTTAATTAACAGACAGAACCGCTGAAGATGCTTCAGAGAATAAAGTGAAACGCGTACGGAAAATAAAAACAACATATTCAATTGCATTGGCGTGAAAATTATTCATATAAAATTGATCCTACCGCAATTGAGGAATAGGCATACAATATCCAGAAGTTAGGAACCATTTACATTTCGTTTATAGATAACAATCAGAAATATAAATAGTGCAGTTGTTCCGACACAAAATTCCCAAATTGTTTCCAGGGTAAATCGGAATAGCGTCCCAAGCTAGATAAGACACTCATAACGTCTGATAAGAGATGTCGTTAAAAAATAATAAGAGACACAACGATCTACCACGCAGCAGCTACTACATTCGGACAAAAATACACAGGTAACATGTTAACATTTGGTTTTGAGATTACCAGCAGTGACAAAATCCTATATCAACGAAATCAACATTGATCATAACCCATATTAGATTTACACGTTATGAAAATGGATAAATCAAGTTCACTTATTTTTTCAGTAGCACAATTTCAACTACAGAAACTGCTTTATTTTACTTCTGTACTGCAAGACGCAATGGAATATAAACCATATCCGATTTAAATATTCTAGAAATGCATAAATAAAGTTCATTTATTATTTAACACCACAATATCAACGACAGAAACTGTTTTATTTTACATCTCTGAGCTGTAAGACGCAGTGAAACTGACCTTTAGGATCAGTCCTGTTATACCTCAAGGCCAGCAACTTCCGTTCTGCGCGTTATTTCCATAGCAACGAAATTGTAACAGCTACTAACCTCTATATCATTGGTATGAAAAACAATGTCTCTTTACTTTCTCACGCTCACCACGTTCCAATACCAATAAAAAGCGTGGAAAAGCATAAGAAAGTGAGCCAAGGTCTGGAAGACGTTCCACTTTCCATTTCACATACAGATAAAACGCGCTTTCTATCGTCAGATTTGCGACTGCATTTGGAGCCAGACGATACATATCACTGGTATTTCTCGAACAAATCATAAAGCAACGAAACAACAATACTACTTCCCTTATGCAAGACAAATGAACATTCAATTATAAATAGTAAGCTTTTGAAATTGTACAGAATTAACACATTTTTCTCGTAAAGTAATTGTTCATAATTTTCTTCTGCAAAATGTCTGGTATATATCTCATTTAATTAGTTATTCAGTAAAAATTGAAATGTTAAGGAACAATACTCTTGGAGTTCCTCTTCTTTTTCGTTATTCAGAATTGTGTGTTAACATACGTACGTCTGATACCTGAGGTTTTAATCTTTTGATACCTAAGAATGATGACTAAATTTTGCAAAGAGTGGTAATGATTTACTCACGGATAACCTGCCATGACTCGGGATCTGCGAGTGCCGTCTCTGGTGGCTTGGTTTCTTCTGGTGGCGCCCCTAAGGCGTGCAGCAAATGGGCGAGCAACGTGGAATAGTCTGCGGTGAGCAGCAGAAAGAGGGCCACTAGAACCACAGCCCTGAGCACGCCGGCCTCCATGTCTGCACTGGCCGCGCAGTGAAAGCGACGCTGGCTGCCCCACTGCCAGCGCAACGTCACTACATCAACATGGCGGTCACTGTGTCCACTCTCCTCTCAGCGCTCACATTCCCTACGCTACTCCATCAGCCAAAACATTATCACCACCTACTTACTAGCATATTGGTTCATCATTCGAATGCAATTCCCTTAAATTACTGGTCAGCAATTTGTGGGCGTGGCCCCTGGGAACGAGCATCTCGGATACTCTGATACGGAGAGGTTGGTCGGCTGTTCGCGTGCTACTGTAGTGAGCACCTATGGAAAGTGTTGGAAAGAAGGTGAAATCACGAGTAGGCGACAATGTGGTGGACACCCACGCCACATCACATAACGTGGAGGTCGGAGACTTGCCCGCTCTGTAAATCAGGATAGGGGGCGATCTGTGGATCTGACGGAAGAGTACAACTCTGGTGCTTCCAGGAGTGTGTCAGAGCATAAGAATCGCGATTCTGCCACACATCACCTCCTATCTTCCTTTACAGAGAGGGAGCCTCCGACCTCCACATTCTGTGATGTGGCGTGGGTGTCCACCACATTGTCGCCTACTCGTGATTTCACCTTCAGCGTCAGCAATCACACCCTATGGGTGTGATTGCTGACGTTTTTGTACAAAGTCTGTATGCCTATGTACATTTTCTTACTTGAAGCTTTTCTATTATTATTATTATTATTATTATTATTATTATTATTGCACGCCAAATACAAACAAAATAAACTTTTTTTTTTTACTTATGGCTTTACGCCTCTTCGACGTCGAGGTCATTAGAGGTGGGAAAGGACTGGGGACAAGGAACGGAAAGGAATTCGGCCATGGCCTTTTGAAGGAAGCATCCCGGCATTCGCCTGGAGTGAACTGGGTAAACCGTGGAAAAATCGAAATCTGGATGCGCAGACGGGGATTCGAACCACCGTACTCCCGAATGCGAGGCCAGAGCGTAAACCGCTCGCCCACCACGCTCGGTCAAACAAAACAGATGTTAATCAGATAACTATATCTAATGATTCAAGCCATCTTCTGGCAGCTGGTCCAGCTTGATGCAGGTGAGAAGGCATCCAGATAATCTCTTCTTTTCTTTATTATGGCTTTACTCCTTGTCGACGTCGAGGTCATTAGAGGTGAGAAAGAATGGCGGACAAGGAACGGGAAGTAATTCTGCCATGGTCTATTTTTCGCCTGAAGTGTTTCGGGGAAACCATGGAAAACCCAAATCTGGATGCCTGGACGGGGATTCGAACCCACGTCCTCCCGAATACGAGGTCAGATCGTTACCGCTCACCCACCACGCTCGGTATAGTCTTCTTGCTGGATAGTCCATCGCAGTGGTTTGGATACCACCACATTCACACAGTGCATCTTCATGGAGACCCCACTTATGTGCGGTTGTATTGTACACTCCGTGCCTTGTGAGAAATCTATTCAGCTGACACCAAAGGAGTCTAGGCAAGTCAAACCCTGGAGCACAGGTCGCCAATTATGTGGGCTGTTGGCTTCCCACTCCTTGTTCCACTCTTCATACAAGTTAAAGTTGTCATTTCTAAGCTTGGTTGCTTCCATGTAGGCAGATCTCCTTGATTTTAATCACGTGCGAGGCAGGTGAAGAAGGTCACCATGCAAAGATATTATGTTTTTTTTTTTTCGCTCCTTCCAATTCTTCTAAGAAGTATTGATTTTCTCTTCAAATATGGTGGAGGAATGTTCCAAAGTACAGGCAGCCAGGATACTGGGGTAGACCTTATGACAACGTTCACTGTTCTCATAACTGCGTGAAGCTGGTTGTCAACTTTGGTGGTAATTCTATCACACTGTGGTTAGCGGTTTAGATACCAACACAGTCACACAGCGCATCTTCGCGGAGATCCCACTTATGTGCGGTTGCATTGCACACTCCGCTCAATCCAGTGAAAGAATAAAAAATACTGCCCGTGTCCCTGGAAACTAATTGCAGTCGCAGTTAGGCTAACTCTCGCAGAAACAAATATCCCTCCTCAGGGCTTATGCAGCACCCTCCGCGTGTGCCATTTTAAGGTAGAGTGATTATCTATAGAGAAAAGTGAAGTCCTATCCAAGCTGATGATTTGACTTTCTGGCAATTCAAGAGACCCACACTCACGACTTCATAGACCTCAAACAAAGAGGCCACATCCCTGGGTATTATATAGTAGATAGTATCAATCATCCGCAATATGGTATAACGACATATTCCAGAAACAATATAATGGATTTATCCATAGTGACCAAAGAGGACTCAGGCAATGTACAGATCTTAATTGTGCAGGCATGTGGCGTGCGTATAGCTAACATCTATAAGCCACCGAATATCTTTAAGTCTGCCTGCTCGCTGCCTAATTTGTAGCACCCTGCGATGTACGTTGTGAATTTTAATTCCCACAGCCCTGACTGGGGTTACATGGAAGAAGACGAGAGTGGTAGATAGTTGGGTGAATGGATGAGCTTTACAGCTTTACTTTTTGCTGACGACCAGGTCATTAGAAACTGGAGAGACCGATTCCAGACGGTATCGAAGGACGCGGTTGACAAATCCAGATTTTCTGTAGGCCGTTACTTGGAGAACATTCCAACTTTCGACGTAGAAGTCATTAATGCCAAGAGAGCATTTGGGACAGGGATCTGGAAGCAATTCGATCGTGACCTTGTGAGGTAACCATTTCGGCATTCGCCTATAGTGATTTCGGGAAACCATGGAAAACCGAAATTTTGGATAGCCCGAAGGAGATCTAACCTCCTGGATTACAGGCCAATACTTTATTAATTTTTACAGTCACGCTTGTTACCTGTGTGATAAAAGGAGGTCAAGTAAACCTCCTTATAAGGAGAAACGTTAGTCCGTCAAGGATATTTGAACGAGACTCCGTTGTACAATTTTTTGGACGTATTGATTTACGCCTCACATCGAGGTTATTAGTGGCGGAAAGGACTAGATGCAAGGAACTGGAAGGAATTGGGTCATGGCCTTGTGAAGGAACAATTTTGGCATTCGCGTGTAGTGATCTGGGGAAACTATGGAAAATACAAATCTAGATGCGTGGGCGGGGATTCGAACCCACGTCCTCCCGATTGCGAGGCCAGAGCGTTGTACATAATTGTTTCTAATATCGTGGCCCTCCAGTAAGCTCGGCTAAACTGCCACACACAGTGGGCTGTAAGCCAGCAGCTTGCGTGAGTGAATTAAGCTATTCACCACGTTGGGTTTTCGTGGTGCAGTAGGCATAATTATTAAACTTGATTGCTTTATCGGCCATCCCTAGCATAATCTATTCCATAGGTTGGATAAACCATCAACTTTCTTCTCAATCTAATATTATAATGAGCAACTGTTGATCATCTATTACGTCACCTATCACGCCATGACGTCACTCTACGACGGCACGCTTTACGCCATTTTTCTTTGTTATGCACGTTATTTATTAACAATTCTGGGCATCCGGGAAAAAGTTAACTGACAGAACACTTAAATAAAAGTATTTTTTGCGTTTAAATCGAAATAATAATTATTAGTTTCTTAGATTTATTTAATATTCGCTTTATGTAAAAGTATTTGTTAAAATCTTTGGCCATAGATATGAAAGATAAAAGCTTTAATTTTCGCAATGTTAGCGGCAGTTTTGATACGTGGTGTTATAGTCGGCGCCCGAGAGATGGGACACAGCATCTCCAAGGTAGCGATAAGGTGCGGATTTTCCCGTACTACCATTTCACGAGTACACCGTGAATATCGGGAATCCGGTAAAACATCAAATCTCGACATCGCTGTGGCCGGAAAATATCCTGCAAGAACTGGACCAACTACGACTGAAGATAATCGTTCAACGTGACAGAAGTGCAACCCTTCCGCAAATTGCTGCGGATTTCAGTGCTGGGCCATCAAGAGTCAGCGTGCGCACCATTCAACGAAACATCGTCGATATGGGCTTTCGGAGCCGAAGGCCCACTCGTGTACCCTTGCTGAGTGCACGACACATAGCATTACGCCTCGCCTGGGCCCGTCAACAGCGACATTGGATCCCACACGTCCAGAATTGCTACAGAGTGGCTCCAGTAACACTCTTCTGAATTTAAATACCTCCGCTGGCCACCAAACTCCCCAGACATGAACATTGTTGAGCATATCTGGGATGCCTTGAGACGTGCCATTCAGAAGAGATCTTCACCCCGTCGTACTCAAACGGATTTATGGACAGCCCTGCAGAATACATGGTGTCAATTCCCTCCAGCACTACTTCTGACATTAGTCGAGTCCATACCACGTCGTGTTGCGGCACTTCTGCGTGCTTGCAGGGGCCCTACACGATATTAGGCAGTTGTACCAGTGCTTTGGCTCTTCAGTGTAGTATAGATGTCAATTTTCGCTGCACCAGACATCTGTTTTGTGTATACCTAAAAGTTTCTGCCATCAGTATATTTTGTCTTCTTTTTTGACATGCTTCGCAGGAGTAAACCAGACCTAACAAATAGCTCTAGCACAGCATGAGCAGCTAAATTTATTAGAAACTAAGAATCAGATGCCCACACTGAAGAAAGAAGACAAGACCAAGCCGAAAGACAAGATGCCCTCAGTTAACCCCCCTCCCTCACCTAGGTTTTTTTTTTTTTTTTTTTTGCTGTTTTTGAACAAGCTGCAAATTGATTCTCTTTATGGGATATATTCGATGGTGGAATGGTAATTGTGATGGTTACTTCGTCATATTATTGTATTTGGGACACCTTTTACTTAAATTATATTTTTATACGTCCAATTCTAGCAATATGATACTATGTCCATACTTACGAAATCGTGGGTAATAGCTCGTATGTTAAGTATTTTGACCTGTAGGGCACCCAAACCAGGACTAAAAACTAAGCGGAAAAATTCCACGCGTAAAAAATAGGTGATATTCAGGAAATAATGAAAATATCTGTCATCAAACTGACGTGTAAGTTCTGTAAATACTGATGATAAGGAAGGACATCTACAACCTATTTTGATTCCTATGTTGTCAAGACGTAATATTATAATAAGTACTTAGCATTCTGTAAATTCCCATGGCTCAGTTATTCTTAAACAAGCGGCATTCATTCCACCTTCAGTATACTGAATCACGAACTGACCTGCAGGTCGACTTTAAGTTTCTAGTTGCTGCTGTTGCTAGTTGTGGTGTTAGCTTACCTCCTACAGATGACTGCTTAGTTGTTTCCATCTTGTTGCATGCTTTTAGCAGAGACCATTAAGTAGTGATAAGTGGAGAGATTTCGTTGCTTCTCTTAGTGTGATCCGGCCTCCAAGAAGCAACGCCTATGCAAAAAGGTATATTACCGATACGACCTCGCTGAGCTTTCAGTACAAAGCGCTTTGCATTAAGCTGTCGGTTCACCCACGAGAAACCGTTCTGTTATCCAGCAAGTATGCAGCTTTAGTGTTAGTGCAGTTTAATGGTGGTAATGAATTTCTCTGAGCAGACACATACTACTGCGTTTATAATGTAGATAGGACAACTATCAAGCCGACAGAAGAACATAATATTGCATCAACCACCGAAATACGTTATGTTCGAGGATTCTGACTGAATCATATTGTAAAACAGCAAACTGTTTAAAAAAAAAATTCGAACAGTGATAGAGAAAGTTAATCCAACTATCAAGCTGCTAGCAAGAGAGGTAGGGGGATTGAAAATAATATAAACACAAGAAATAAAAAAAATGGGTGATGCCTTAATCATGTGAGAGTGTGAAAACCCCAAGAGTAATACCGGAAACCGCGGCGAATCTTGCCACACGAATTAAGGAATAACTGTGGCGAGTACATTCGGAAATGGCTGGCCACAGAAATAATAATCTATATACAGGGTGTGCAGGAATAAAAGTACAATCCTGCAACCGCAGGTAGGTCACATCATATCCTGATATGTGACAAAATTTTATCGTAGTTAAAGTCTCACCAATTTCGAAATGATTGATTTTTTAAATATTTTTTCGAAACATGTGATTTTGTTCAGTTTATTCCATGGCATTCACACACATTCAATTGCCAGATATCAAATGTACAAATAGTTCCCCGTCTCTTTCTCTACCATTGTACTATTTATCTGAACTACCTATCCTTTTTTAAAAAAAATAAAAAAGGTAACGCACTGGCACCCAGGTAACTATTTCAACAATAAGATGGATTTCTACGAATTCACTGTGCAAATATCCCAAACAATGAAATAATACTCGCATGATAACTTCAATTCGATAGACCTTCATTTTAATAAAGTCCAAAATACCAACCTTCGTGCTTTAGAACTACCATAAAAACATAATTTCAAAAGCAATGTTAAACAATTATACCATTTTAAAATTGGCAATAACGACGCAATTTTTAATGTAATTGGCACGATCCGTTTAGTACATTTTTTTTTTACACCAGGCGCTGTCAAAGTCAGCCGTTTGAATAAATTTGTATACCTTCTTTACATAAGATTTTTTAACGTTTTAAGAAAAAAGAACATTGTTTTAGATGACTCGAACATCCTTGAGTAAGTTAAAAAAAAAACAGGGTTAAAAAAGTCTTCATTTGTAGAAATCGCATGGAATAAACTGAAAAAAGTCACACGTTTCGAAGAAAAATTAAAAAAAAAAAATATCTGGAAAATGGTGAGACGTTTACTAAAATAAAAATTTGTTATATAGTAAGACGTGATGCGACCTATCTGTGATTGCAGGATTATTCTTTCATTCCTGGACACCCTGTACATAAAAAATGAGGAAGGAAATAAACAAGGTAAAAGTTATTTTATTTAGTTGAGTTATTCTGCCTGGCAAGATTTAGGCTTTCAAGACCTCTGTCACATCTTACGAGGTATGTGAAATACATCTTACACTTCCCAAAAGTTTGAATAGATCAATTACTGACCAAAATATTTAATAACATCCAAGGGCGCAGCCAGGATCAACATCAGAGTGGAGCAAAATTCAGGAAAAATACGTTTTGTTAATGGTTTTACGTGAAAAAAAAAATCTCATATGAGTTATTTAAGCCCTAGTCTGCGACGGTTTGACGATATTTGTTTTTCAATATTAAAACTGGGAATTTTTATTTTCATATATTTTTCGCTCGACTACCCCACTGCCCCACGATAATACCTATTTAAATTGTGGAATCAATTAATCAGTAAGCTGGTGGTCATAACTGGTGCTAAAAGAAGTGATAAAGATAGAAGTGAATAGTGGCTGGGAGAGATACGGTTTTTTTTAAATTTTATTTTCTTATTTTTTCCTTGCTCATTAGAGGCGAGAAGAGCTAGGGGCAAGGAACGGGGAAAAAATCATCTCCATTGATTTAGGGAAATCATGGAAAACCGAAATCTGGATGAACGGACTGAGATTTGATCACGCGTCCTCCCGAATACGAGGCCACAGCGTTACGGTTCATCCACCACGCTCGGCAGTTTTTCGTTGCACCCTACCGAGTTACCCAAAATTAAACGTAATTAGTAAAGTAACTGAGGAATATGGACCTGAAATATAAACTAGTTGTCTTGTATTTTATGGTTGGCTATGACGCCACAGCATTTTGATTGTCCTCTTCGTAGAAAGAATCAGCCTATCATATGGTTTAGTAACTACTTCGGGCAGTTTCGTGACTTTAGTTTCCAACATTTTTTGCTGTTCAAAATTATGCGTACTTCAATAGTGACTTCTGGTAAATTTCTCTGAAGTTACTGGAGATTATTTTTATCGCTTATCACCTCGGGGTTTATTTGATAACGTTGCCAATAACTTCCTTTTCTGAAATATCTGTGTGAGATAACAGACTGCAGTTCAAAATATATTTTCTTGTTTAATCAGAACGACTACTGACTGTTTCCGATTTGGAGGATGCGATGATGTTCTGACTTCGTCCTTCGACAGTTTGCCTTAAATTTGCATTGAATGGTTGATTTCTTATCAGTTTAGACTTAAGTTCACCCATGAGAGTGTTGGGACGCAAAAGAGAACAGTAAATGGTGAGGTTGGTTTCCCAGCATCTGTGAAGACATAAATGGTTCGCATGTTAAAAACATAGGCTTAGAAGAAGTTATTCAAGTGAATCTCAGATAGCAGCTTACGTGCAAGACATTTAAAATGAAATGGACTCGGGAGATTAAGTTCATAAAGTGTCACTGGATTTGTACAGAGCATTTGACAAATTTAGCGAAAGAATGGTGGTGAATAACATTTTAGCCACTGTGACAAATCTATAGGTTAACTCACGAGAATAATTGGCTGGAATTGAGAAGCGCACTGCTCAGGTTTTCAGACGTATTTACTTACTTTTCAGTGTTTCAACATGTTGGCAAACAAAACATTGTTGCCATGATATTCATCTGGTCATTTCGAAACATGTCTTTGGAATGTTAACATTGCGAAATAGACAGAAGAAGCCCTGTTCCTAGAACAGAGAGTCTGGCAGACGTGTGTAATGACTAATGACTGAGCCTGGCGGGTAAGCGATAACACACTGGCATCGCATTCGGGAGGACGCAGGTTCGAATCCCCGTCCAGCCATCCAGATTTTGGTTTTCCATGGTTGCCCCCAATCACTCCAGTCGAATTCCGGAACGATTCCTTCAAAAGGCTGAAGCCGAATTCCTTCCCGTTCCTTTTCCCGCCTCTCTAACGACCTCGATGTCAACAGGGCATAAAGCTAGTTGCAAAAAAAGAAAACTTTTTATCAGGTACAAAATGTAATTAACATAAAATACGCAAAAATAGTATTGTAACTTAATATCTCGTAATTCCAATAGAACTTATAAGTAAATGATAAAATAACGCCAATTCAGCTATTTTTGTAGCTTTAATGCCGTACGCGTTTCTGTCTCTCATCGAGGCATCATCAGCGGCGAATCTATTTTAAAATTTTGCATTGAGTAGTACAAAACTTATTCTATGATGTTTAACCTAATTCTAAATTGAAACATTTTCTGATTAGTTACAACTTACTACTTACATTATAGGTTTCTAGGTTCGTAAAACAGATTCGTCGCTGATCATGCCTCGATGAGAGGCGAAACGCGTACGGCAATAAAGCTACAAATACAGTTGCATTGCCGTCATTTTATCATTTAATTTACTGAGCAACTGCTGAAAAATGGCCTACAACAACACTGGACAGAACTCCAGAACGGCTCCGGTTCAAAAATTAATTATTCATTGTTAATTTTTCCATTCCACATTATGATGTTTAACTCATGCCACGAGCTTGGTTGGGTCAAGCCTCAGTGGTAGAAGAAATTTTTCACCAATCGTGATTGGCCAACAGGACAGAAGATGTGGTGGTGCACAATTCCAAATCACCAAAAAGACTACCAGTCGCAGAATTAAATCACATTTCTCTCCGAAGTGCGTATCGAGTGAGGGCATACGATACTGTTGATAGTGATTCATCTATCAGATGAGAACGTTAAACCTGGAGGTGCCCCGCTGTCTTTCATAAAAGAAGTTTGAATCGGCCGGCACTGGATTTCATCTTCTCCCTTAA
Source organism: Vandiemenella viatica (assembly GCA_031002005.1). Taxonomy (NCBI): domain Eukaryota; kingdom Metazoa; phylum Arthropoda; class Insecta; order Orthoptera; family Morabidae; genus Vandiemenella; species Vandiemenella viatica. The sequence continues at coordinate 24,017,989 of CM061921.1, forward strand.
ATCACCCTGCATCCCACAACACAAACAAATCACTCCAGTGACAACGTACCCATCACAGTCATCTACACAAAACCTAACACTTAGAAGCACTTCCACTTATAAAAAATTTCGTTGTTTTCGCAGCCGTCATATTAATATAAATTGCTTACTGGATTCACGCTGCGTTGAAATACTCTTCCTTCTTCGTCTTCCCGACGTTTCGACCAGGGCTTAGGTCTTCTTCAGTGGCCGTCTATCGAATCTGCTACAGACTTGGATCTGTCGGAGACTGGCGTGGTTAGTTGTTTACGTATTTGTACTGCGATTATCTCACAATATCGATTATCCAGAGATGCTATTTACGATTTTATGTATGTGGGTCCAGAGTTAATTATTTATCTAACAAACATTTCCAAGCCTAGCTAAGACCGTAACCACCATCCTTGTTCAGGTTGTTTGGTGTTTGAATATTTCAATAGCCTCTCTTACTTTTCTTGGTAGATTATCTTCGGTTCTAGCTAGCACTCTTGTATTTTCCCACAGTATTTCATGTTCTTCTTCCATCTGGTGTTCGGCAATAGCTGATTCCCTGAAGTTTGTTGTAGAAAGATGATATGTTGCATAGAAATATCCTGCGCCAGGACTTGAGTATGGCGCAACACTGGTTGCTTTATGTTAAATCGTTTTTAGAATAACCATTTTAATATAACGAGGTGTACCTTGAGACTGGACGTAAATTGAATAGTCCGGCAACGTTCAGCGAGTCTCAATGATGCCAGAAGTTATACTGGCTGCCACCACAGCGCTACTTAGCTAATCAGGAAATTTCAAATAAATAACTGCATTTGATTAAATTTTCACTTGTTAACAGGAAGTGTTACTGCGATACCAGCTAAAGACAGTTGAGGAACTGACTACACAAAAATACGAAGGGCAGTGACGAAAAATTATAATGCGAGGCATAGGTATATGCGATGATCGTTTAAAATTACATGCTTCGATTTGTTCATTTACGACGGTTAAATGAGTAAATTCATGTTATGATAAGAGCACCTGATGTTAAGATTTTTTCTCTGTAGAAATTACTAGAACCAATTCACAACATAACGTATTAATTATTTGACAGAAGAAAAAGGAAAGCTTACACGAAACGTAAAAATTTACGAAATATATCATACAAATGAATAATTGTTATTCGTTTTTAAATTATGCTTCCCTTACAAATTTTATCATAACAATAAAAATTTCCGTCATTTTTGACAGGCATTATCGAAGTAATTACAATCAGTACAAAACCGGAGGCAGATATATATATAATGTCAGCCAGAGTGCGAGGCTGCTTTAATCACAGGGTATTCTATTTACCAAAACGAAGAGCATAGCGGGATTTTACTACGTAGAAAGGTACTTTTTTTAACACAACTTAGAAGTTGTTTATCGGTATGTACTTTAAAAAATTCTTTAGTCACGTACGCTGCCCATGTAATGGGCTTATCCTGAAGTATATTTGTGGTTGGACTCAGTCCCTTTTACGTGGCCGATACAAACGTGATGTCATAAACGAAGATATTTCCCCGGATCTAAACTGCAGGGGCATTCCCGAGCTGCTCTCAGTCTATTAGTACCGGTAAAGCAACTGTCACGTCCGCTGTTCAAAAAACCAAAGTGGAAAGAAGTGACAACACCGTTTACTAATTGTTCTCTATTATAGTCTAGTTAGTTAGCTTATTGTTGGTGAAAAAGTTATAAAATAGTGACACAGTCACCGAGGATCATAGAGTCTGGTGGGTGAGCTGTCTCGCATTCGGGACGACCCGGGTTCGATTCCTTGTCCAGTCATCGAGATTTCGGTTTTCCAGAAATCACTCCAATTTAATGCAGTGGTGGCTCCTTGAATATGTTGTGGTTGAATTCTTTCCATGCGCCTAGTGTTGAGGAACAAATCGTAGCCACTACCTCTCCTGCCCTGTTATTCCCCAAATGGTGAAAATTTCTTCAAATACTGGGGCTCGAAACAGCTAACTACTTTGCAAGCCTCAAACATCGTTATGATACCTAAACGACTTCAGTCAACGAGGTGGGCATTGAAGTGCCTTTAAGCTACGATGGTAGGTTATTTACCAGATCGTGAAACTGTGGTAGAATAGGAATGGCTGTGAACAGAACCAGTGAGCGTTAGGCTTGTCTAAGATGCTAGAGAATTACAAACAATTATGAACAAAAACATAACGGTTAAGAATATTCGTTAAGTTCTCAACTCGAATCCCGTTCTCGATCGGTATGTCTATATGAACCTACAATAGCCTTTAGATTTGAGATACCTTTGATTTTTTAAATGTGAAAACTTCACAATGCGGCATGGTTTGGATTTAATGTATAACTTTTTGTCTTACGGGGATAAATTAGAAGGCCTCGACAATATTGGAATATGCCGTAAAAGGAAACTCTGTCTTCGGGATTTCATGGCCACACAAGATTACATTTATACTAAATAATTCTATACATTCTAGAATTACTCACAACTTAAGGGAAAAGAAACAACCTTTAATGTCCTTGAATGGAAATATTAATTTTCGTTTGCTGTCGTTAGCAGCCTTTGTCTGTAGTAATCAGTCAGAAAACTCCAAAACATAATTTAGTTTCACACTTAGAATGACTTTTCAGCTTTACTATTTAAAATCTTACAATGAACTCATTGAAAAACCATTACCGACAGTTAATTAGTTATGGAAATGTGTCAAAACTATGTAAAAAGTATTGTAATATACACAGGAAACCCCATAATTTAGATAGAAGTCCCAAAATAATTTTAATTCAGTAGTTAAACGGTAATTTCAATACACACTTTAACCTCTCTCTTGAGAATTATACGCCATATGTAGAAGTAAATGTATGTTATATGATCAAAACTTTCATACTCAAATACTTCTGGAAAGAAAGACGATATTCTGTTACCGAGGTCGGTGGTGTAACGGTTAGCGTTCTGGCCTCGCATTTGGGAGGACTGCGGTTCGAATCCCCGTCCGGGCATCCAGATTTGGGTTTTCCATGGTTTCCCAAATCACTCCAGGCAAATGCCGGGATGCTTCCTTTAAAAGGCCATAGCCGAAGAGACGTTAAGCAGTTAAAAAAAAAAAAAAAAAAAAAAAAAAAAAAAAAAAAAAAAAAAAAAGATATTCTGTTCTTCGTAGTTCACACGATTTTCCTCTCATTCCAACGGTATACGGATATTACCAGTGAAATAAAATGAAGTAAAAAAATAACATTTTGTCACCAGTAAAGAACGCAGTGTTTTTTTATGAAATACATCGTTACTAAACGCTCGCGACTATGAGCGTGGTAGCTTGTCTGTTTAACGTTTCTGTCTTCTAAAAATTAATTTTTGTATATCCTGTAGCGAGTCAGTTCCCTGAAATAAACAATTTGAAGTATGTATTGCGATTTAAATTTTTCTGTGATCAAGAAGTTACGACGGCAATTAAAAGTTTTGATAACAGAGATAAGATGCTGTTTTAACGGAGAGGTATGAACACGACCAACCATTTGAATTATATTTGAGTTTCTTTTAATTCATTTGACAAAGTAGAATGTTGGAACTGGATCCCATTTTCACCAAAAAAGCTTGCTTCACAGACACAATAAAACGACGCACACCAGCACAAAGCTGCCACTGTACGCAAGCAAATTGCGCCACTGGCTTACTTTCTTCGTTTAGCATAGATTGTCTAAACAACCAAACTGTCGACTGGATGGATGTCTATAGCAATGTAATTGGTTTAAGAGTTTGTGTGTGTGTGATTGTCGGTATAGTAGAAAAATGAAATAAATCTTACCAGCATGAATTAGTATGTATTGGAAAATGATGTTTCAATGTCTGAAAAACCACTAAATGAATCTATTAGGATCAGAGAAAGAATTTCTTTAGAATACGACGCCTGATAAAAATATTTTGCTGAAAATTGTTAAGTAACTGAAGACACTACTGATTAACTTAGTTAAAATTTAGTTCAAATACTTTCATAACAAACTGACACATTTCAAGGCTTTAACATTTAATTACTGTAGGGAATGCCACGCTAAGGTTTGACGATGTTTTAAGGTAACATACAATATACCTAAAGGCATCAAAATCAGGGGTTAAAAGTTCAACTATCCTAGTACATACTAGAAATTTTTTAGTTATCTTTTCATTAAGTTTAGTACCTAAAATAACCAAATTTTCAAAAAGTACCCAAATGGCCACTTTCCCCGACATGTTTGGGAAAATTGGCCACTTAAATTTAAAATAACTAAAAATGAGTGATTAAAAACGCTCTAAATTTGTAAAACAGTGTACTTTATTTTAAAAAAGGTCATGTAGCTTGTAAATAATAGAAATTATAACGGGCAAAAGGCACTTTAATTGCAATTTTCGGAAACGAAGGAATAGCTGTTTCGTTCAACTTCAACACAAAGTTCGTGAGCCCAAAAGTAACACATTTGGCACTCGATCCATCGTTCTTGTAATGTTGAGTTGAAATAATTTCTTTGCAGTACAGGCACTGTATGTGTTCTTCATCATCAAATAACACTTTTTGGGTTAGATTTTCTGTGGTTGGTGGTTTTCTGTCTAGCATTGGTTTCCTTCTTTTTCTGTTTTATTCTTTTTGTTTGCTTTTGCAAGCTTCAAGTACATTTTTATATGAACTTGATGTGAAAATCTGCAAAGAACCTTTATTTTGGCCTTTGCATTTGCTTTTTCCTGCTATTGTTGCACGGCAGTATCCTTTGGGCTCACAGAAAAAGAAGTTTCCGGTCGTTGAAATATCACCACAAATTAGAAATGATTTAATTACTTTTGTTTTTTGATTATTATTAATATACTCACGTCAGCTTCTCATGATCATAAAGCATTGTATAATGTTAATAAGCTATAAGGAATAAACAGAATCCGTGCGCAGCAGAGGCCACGGCCACCAGCAGGAGGCCACTTTGCCTGGTTTGGTGCCGTTACAGAAACATCATACGATCTTAACAATGTAAAGGAACAATCATGATCACCAAATCGGGAACTTACAGCAAACACATCACTCTTGCAAAATCATTTTGTTCAGAAGCGGTAAGTCATCTGATTTCTTAGTAATAAATTCATATACTGACCACTTACCAAACATCAGAGTACTCAAAATCCACAAATATTCTAATAACTTCGAAATGATGCGCTAACCGGATCGGGCATCTCAAAGTAAAAGAAGGCATTAAGTTGCACCAGTTATGATTTTCCCGTGTGATGGCACCATCCCTTAGCCCCAAAAACCCACATGGCCACTTTGTCCGCAATGGCTGATTTTCCCTGGCACTCCCCTACTGTTCATATCACTTCAAAATGACTATACACCACAACAGTAATTGCAAGATCACATTTTTTTTTGTATACCTTGTTAACATGACATTTTCTGTCACACATCGTTGGCAAATTTAATATACACTAATAGAATAATATGAATAAAAATGATTATTTAATAACGGCAGATTGTCCACTGTACCCCCTAATCATCTTTATAGTACACGTGCGTTAAATACAAACAATGTGAATGCTCTGATGCCTCTGCTGTTAAGGTGCATGAATGAAGAACGTAAAGGTCCCCTGTTCAAATCCCTGTCTCTGCGGGGTTACTAACCCGACTTTCACCTCTGGCACAGCGTGCTGTGTAATGTGAAGTACGCCAGAACGCTTCCGTGGTTCGGATTCGACGCTAAGCTGTAGGTCCCCCGTATCCTGTAGGATTACACGGTTAGGCTAAGGCGGGTACGTTAGGAATGGAACGCGCAGCCTGTAAAAACCGTTTCACCAGTTTATTACGACCACACGTGTATTTACCTGTGAGTAGCTCACACGTTTTGTAACTTAAAATCCATCTGAAACTGCACGGAATTTTCCAATAAAGTATTTCCTTGCCAGATTATAACATCAAAATATGGAAAACAGGATAATTTCAATCAGAATCAATAAATATTTAAATCATTGTATTAATCATTTTAAAGCACTAATCAGTAAGTGTGCTGAGAATTGATGAAAAATTGTTGGACTTATTTGTTCCAGTAATCTATCATCTACGTATTTTTTTACCTGTCACAAACCGTCGAATTGTTTGATGCAATCATACTTTTCTTCCTATCTTAAGCTAACCTCTTCACCTCATTATATCCTTTACAACCTAAATCTTCAGTTATCTGCTCGATATATTCTAATCTTTGTCTTCCTCTACAGTTTTTTCCTTCAGTTATTCCATCCACTTACAAGTTAACTGATTCCACATCTCTTAAAATGTGACCCAACATCCTGTATCTTTCTTACTCGTCAATTATTTCCATAACAGGTTCATTTTTTACTTAATTCTACCACTTAATTTTTAACATACTTCTATCGAACCATATTCAAATGCTTCAAATTTCCTTCTTTCTGATAATCCTGAAGTCCATGTTCTAGTTACATAAAATGCTGTTCTGCATACATACAATTTTAGAAAGTTATTTATGTGGCCTATATCAGTATTTGAAACTAAACAATTTCTTTCTACATAACGAAGTTTCTCCCACCGTTGAGAATTTATAAAAAGCTCACGGGTAAGTAGCCGAGTTAACGAAGTGTTATCACACGATATTTCGGCGATCACGTTAACTTCACTAGAAGACAACTTGTACTCCCACTTTTAATTTAAATTATTTTTTCTTTTAATTAATTGATCAACAATGAAAACATTATTATTATATGACATTAATGAAAAGAGGAATTGGAATTGTGCTGAACAGGTCGGCAACACCGTTTCACGTACAACTAACATTGATATTTATTATAACAATTCATTTTCACATACAATGCATCAATCAACGTTTTATCATTCCGCTGGTGATGTTAAGTGTCCTTCCACTAAACACAACTGGTCAATGAGAATCTCTAGGGTGCAGGTTTGGTCATCAATACGACACTTCTGGGGTTTTACCAAGATCACTCTGTGGTTACCATATTTCGAAGGCGCCTAGTCGTCTTCCAGTGGTCTTCCATCGGCGATGACCTATCTGTACGTTCGCAGGTTGCCTCATCCGCTCCGCAGGCCACATGCAACAAAGAACACCACAGCAGCGCGTGCTATCCTCAGCCGCTGCACATCACATTCACTCATATCTCGGCTGCCATGCAGGCAACCACACTGGCCGCAGCCAACTGTCCACTCCACACACACATAACCACCCTCGCTACCTGCTAAAGACCGCATTCCAGAGCAGCCCTGTCACCCTTTGTCTCACTTGTCCATCTGCCTGAGCCGATAGCCCAGCATACTACGAATACACCATATAGTGTAGCGATACACTACAATGGCGACTGTGCATGTGATCGCCGAAGTATCATGTGATAACACTTCGTTAACTAGGCTACTTACCGAGAGAATTTTATATATTAAAAAACAATCTTTCTCCGTTGAAATCTCCTTTCGCTAGTGCTATTCTGCTTTTAACAACGTTCCTGCTTCGGTCATCAGTTATAAATTTTCTCCTAGAGTAACAGAATTCAGTTACCTCTGGTATTACATCTTATCCTGTTTTTATACTTAACGTATTGTTATTACCATAATTTCTGCTGCATTTTAAATGCTTTCGTTCAAATACAGTTTAAATTTTCCATCAGTATTATATTTTGCCGATGTAATTTTTTAATATCATTACTCTATTTTGCTAACAGGACTGATTTTTTTTCTCTCTCTTTGAACAGTTATGCCACATTCAAATAACATTAAACTTTCAATCCCATCTAACATTATGTAAAAAAATAAGTTTACAAACGGCATAAAATTATTGTTTTTCTTGATTTTATATTAATGACATAGCCAGAATTGCTTCCCTTTAACATAAACCCAAACAGGTCTTCCACAGTTCTTTCTATTCTTATGTATATTATTTTCTTCTTCACCACTGTTTCTCAACATTACGGGCATGGTCAGAATGGAAGTTTTGATTTTGTGGCCGCATGCCCTTGCTGACGCCAAACATTTTATACCTACTGCCAGATCGTGCTGCGTACTACTGGAGGATGTGAAGTGTTGTCACCTGTGTGCGAAATGTTTAACTATATTCTGTGTGTGATAAGTGATTGTTTTTTTTTGTGTGTGTGAAATGTGTAGTTTATGAAGTGGAGATTGGTGACCGTCGAGACATTCACCTCGGTAGCTGCAGTAAACCACCGAAAACCGCAGTAAGGACAGCCGATACGTGGGTGCCTGGGCTCGTGCACAGTTCCGGTGAACCTCCCCGGTCAAGTGCGCGGCGCCTCGTCGCAGTGAGCCACACTGGTGGGTCGTTCTTCTCTATATTATCCTAGCAAAATTTTCACATTTGCCAGCTAGGTTTTTTTTCGGAAATCTGAAGATGATACTTCATTTAAAATCATCCGTGGTTCGGATTCCACGTAAAACTGTATGTCCCCTGTACCCGGCAGGATTGTCGGGTTAGGTTAAGGCGGCTACGATAGGGGCGGAATGCACAGCCAATAAAAACCCTATCTTCCGGTCATTACGACCACACGAAATTAGAGCGGTCTGGTGGCTCAGTGGTTAAGCGTCTGACTGGAGATCGTAAGGTCAGCGGTTCGAATCCCTCTCTCGGCGGGGATTTTCATAGGCGCATAACCCGACCTTCACCTCTGCCACAGCTTACTGTGTAAAGTGAAGTACACCAGAACGCTTCCGTGGTTCGAATTCAACGTTAAACTGTAGGTACCCTGTACCTGACAGCATTGTTGGGTTAGGTTAAGGAGCCTAAGATAGGGTCGGAATGCGCAGCCAGTAAAAACCCTATCTCCAGGTCATTACGACAACACGGAATTATTATTATTTAAAATCAGTTGGACTCTCTACTGTTACGTGGCTTATTGATAGCAGTTAGAATAATGTTGTGGAGTCCTTACTAATTTTCAAACCGTCCTATCCATACATTTCTTCGTCGTATTCCTTCCATCAGTTAGATCTATTCCCACCAGCGAGTTTGATGTTTATACATCTCCTTTTCTCCAAATTTTGTTTGATCCTCTTACGGGCCGCATCTACTTTACCAACGACCATTTCCTATTCTACTTATGCTCACTTCTCTTGCAATTCCTTTTTAATTTAATTCCAAAACAATATTCCTGCTTCATCCTGATTTTTTATGCTTTCTTCTCTGATCCATCAACACCAAAATGACTTCTATGGTCCAAGGTTTTTGGTCACCTTCTTTCCTAATGCCTGATGTTTCTTTACGATCTTTGATTATCTTTTTCTTCATTGTATTACATTCTTGCTCTGCTGAATTCCTTTCGGAGTTTTTTCTTAGACCCAAGTCTACATTTTCTGCAAATATCTGTCATGTGTGATTCATTAAGTTTTCTCACTTTAAGGTCCGTTTTGCCTGAGATGCATTTTTACTCCATTGATTTTCAGCCTGCACTTCATAACTGTTACTTTTGATGTCGAGTGTGAATCAGCTCCCGGGAATCTTAATATATGTTTAACCATTATAAAATCTGGCTGATATCTACCTGTAACCTTGGACGTTTCTTAGTATATCCTTTGTATAGATTTTGAAATAGTTCGTTAGCCATGGTCAGTTTACATTTTCCATAAATTTCTAACAACCTGCTTCCTTGCTCATTTCTTTTTCCAAGAATAAAACATCCTATATTAATACTCTCTTTTTCTGTTCCCACTCAGCATTCGCAATATCTCGATCTTCGTCAACGCCCATGAAATTAGTACAGTTACTTTCATTGATATATTCCTCAGACTATTCTAAATTAAAGACAACCTTTGATTTTTATACTACAATAAATTTTATTATTCTTTTAAACCATAGTACTCTGTTTGTCTCCAATAAATATATGTTTATTTTGCTTTATCTGCATATTATGGTACTAATTTAATAACATTATCACAACCCCTTCCAATTATTTTTCGTTAGTAATATTATTACTATTATTATTATTACTATGCTATTATTTTAATTATATTGATTATATGGTTCACAGATATTTGTATAAATGTCTAAAATATGTTGTATATTTTTTCCAGGTTTCCACAGACAGTAGTTTGTATTGTAATCGGGGAAGCTTTAGTTTATAGTCTTTAAGAATTTGTTTTGTAGTATCTTTGGCCCACAACAGCTGGGCGCATTATTAAGTGTTCCCTGTCCGAGCGAGCGAGACGAATGTGTTGCACAGCGTAGGTAATGTCACATGGGAGCGTGCATAAACTACGTGGCTTGGTCGGGGGGGGGGGGGGGATAGGGGTTGCCTGGAAGGCTACACTGCGCTACGCGGAGAGGGGGAGGGGATCCGAGCCAGGACACTTAGCTTTCCATACATATCACAATTAAAATGAGGTACAGAACACACAACAGCATGTGAAATTCATTTCCTTCATTTAAATCTCGCCGTATGTGATTTACAATAGTCTGAGAAGAGAAAACGGTAAAAAGTCTCTTCTACAATTAAAAGGAAAAAAAAACTAAGTGCTACGGGGGGGGGGGGGGGAGGTAGAGGCAAAAGCCAAGTCGAGCTACGTGGGAGGGAGGGGAGGTTCACAGGAGGCCAAAATGGAGCTACGTGATTTATTGACGTTCCCCATGACACGAGTTTGTGCTGCACTATAAGGAAGCTGTAACAGTCTATAAACTGTGTTAGAAGTTTGTCTGGATGTTATATGAGTGTAAATAAGAGGTTCGAGGAGCGGAGTTTATTAAATCCATTTGTATTTGATTTGAAGAGTGTATTTTCATTTGTGACCTCTTAACAATACCTTGCGTTTGTTGGTGATTGTATAATTAACTATATTAATCAAATCTTTTTCTAAGCTGAAGGCTTGCGCATGTTGAATGATGACAAAATGGGCCTAAATCAACCAGAAGCCCGCCGTCATCACCGATTAGTGTGACAATACTAATAATCAACGCAGATATTTGAGGGATACTAATCAGATGGAAAGCTTATAGCTGTATTTTAGTTGTCAGAAAAAAAATACGTTTTCACTGCTAACCGTTGCTAATAGGGGATCTTTTATGTAGTATAAGGAAGAAACTTATAAGCTTGTTATTAATATTTTTAATTTGAGCGTTTATGATCCAACGATTATCTCCTCTAATTTATATATGTAGTAAATACTCCTAATTTATTCTTTTCACACCACTGTGTAAATTCCATGAAATTTTTAAAATATAGCCTACCGATATCATCAAAACAATCGTTAATATTACAGCATCAATATTTCATTATTGCCAACGCTTCTGAAATAAGTGAAGTTTGTGTTCAATTTTCTTTTACTTTCATAGCTTTACTGTCGCCATGCTTTTCATTTTTACAAGGTTCTGAATTAATTCATTCAGGTATTTAATCTCAGCGTTATTTTTTCTTGTGACTTTACGCCTCGTCGCCATCGAAGGCATTAGAGGCGGAGAATGATACTAGGATAGGAACGTGAAGAAATTCGTCCATCCCGGCAATCACGTAGAGTAAGGGAGCGTCCATAAACCACGTAGCTCCATTCTGGCCTCCTGTGAACACCCCCCTCCCCCCATAGCCCGACGTGCTTTTCCTCTACGCCCCCACCCCCTTAGCATGGCACGTAGCTTTTTCCCCCCTATTGTTCTTAGAAGACATTTTTTACTGTTTTCTCTTTTCAGACTATTATAAATTTCATATGGAAAAATTAAATGACGGAAATACACACTCACGTGCTGTTGTGTGTTCTGTACCTTATTTTAATTGTTACAAATAATAAGAATAAGAAGCTACGTTGTTTGCCTCTGAACCCGTCCTCCCCCCCAAGTAACCCAGCGTAGTTACCTACTCAACTCCCCCCCCCCCCAGACTGAGCCACGTAGTTTATGGACGCTCCCTAATTTAGGGTAACGAACATACCCACTAGCGTAATTATTAGTGATTTGAAGCTCATCCCCCCATTAGCTTAGCAGTCTAGTTGCATTTTGTATAGCAAAGAATGTTTTTCAAAACCTAATAATTAATAATACCCACCCCCTAAATTTTCTTCCACCCCCCCCCCCCCAGACTGAGTCACGTAGTTTATGGACGCTCCCTAAATTAGGGTAACGAACATACCCACTAGCGTAATTATTATTGTTTTGAAGCTCATTAGCTTAGCAGTCTAGTTGCATTTTGTATAGCAAAGAATGTTTTTCAAAACCTAATAATTAATAATATCCACCCCCTAAATTTTCTGCAACGCTAGGAACGCTAGGACGCATTCCTTAGTCATGAATGAAATGCGAAACACTCCCTTTTCGTATCGTGTCGTCATGCAGTTTCATGATACCTTATTAAGTAATGACAATAAAAGAAGTCCGCATTTTCACTCGGTTACCAGTATGAGATTTTATTTTAATCAAGTGGTCCACACTCCTTGTTTTTATTCACTTTATCTGTTGGCCGATCAGCTGGTCCAAAAAATCTACAGGCACCAGTAAAACAAGAGAATATATATTTTTTGTGCTCGTTATCCTATTCAACGGCTATTTTAAAGGATCAATCGAAAACATATTGCAATTTTATACATATCGAAATTACTGATCTTCGATTCACATTAATAACATACCATTCTTCCTTGATAACAACACGACATGGAATATGTTTGGAAAAATTGATGGGGCAATCTTAATCAGAATTAAAATCTTAACCAGAATTAGATTTGTGTATCATTATAGTGGTATTGATACTATACACTGAGGTGACAAAAGTCATGGGATAGCAATATGCAAATATATAGATGGCAGTAGTGTCGCTTACAAATTGTATAAATGGGCAATGCCGGGGCAGGACTTTCATTCGTGGTCAAATGCTTCGTGTGAGAAGGTTGATTATGTGATTATGGCCACACGACGAGAATTAACGGATTTCGAACGCGGTATGCTAGTTGGATTTTTTTTTTACTGCTTAACGTCTCTTAACAGCGAGGTCTTTAGGGACGGGAAAGGATGGGGGGCAAGGAATGGGAACGAATTCGGCCATGGCCTTTTGAAGGAAGCATCTTGGCATTAACCTGTAATGATTTTGGGAAACCATGGAAAACCCAAATCTGGATGCCCGGACGGGGATTCGAACCACCGTCCTCCTGAATGCGAGGCTAGAACGCTAACCGTTACACCACCAACCTCGGTGCTGGTTGAAGCTAGACGCATGGGACATTCAATTTCGGAAATATTTACGGAATTCCACATTCCGAGATCCACAGTGTCAAGAGCGTGCCGAGAATACCTAAATTCAGGCATAACCTCCCATCATGGACAACGCAGTGGTCGACCGCCGGCACTTAATGAGCACGACCAATGACGTCTGCGTATACTTGTCAGTGTGAACAGACAAGCAACACTGTGTGAACTAACAGTAGGAATGAATCTGAGACGTCAGACGGGCGTGTCCGTTAGGACATTCCGGCGAAATTTGGGTTTAATGGGCTATGGCAGCAGAAGACCGACTCGGGTGCCATTACTAACAGCACTACATTGCCAACAGCGGCTCTCCTGGGCTCGTGACCATATCAATTGGACCGTAGACGACTGGAAAAAAGTGGCTTGGTCAGATGAGTCACGATTTCAATTGGTAAGAGCTGATGGAAGGGTAGGAGTGTGGCGCAGACCCCGTGAAGCCATGGACCCAAGTTGTCAACAAGGCAGTGGCTCCATAATGGTATGGGCTGTGTTTACATGGAATGGACTGGGTCCGCTGGTCGAATTGAACCGATCGTTAATTTTTTAAACTTCATGTACCCAAACAACGATGGAATTCTCCAGGAAGACAATGCGCCATGTCACCAGGCCATAACTGTTCGGGATTGGTTTGAAAAAACATTCGGAACAATTCCAGCGGATGATTTGGCCACCGCGATCGCCCCACATGAATCACATCGAACATTTATGGACATAATCGAAAGATCAGTTCGTGCACAAAATCCTCCACCGGCAACACTTTCGGAATTATGGACTTCTATAGAGGCTGCATGGCTCAATATTTCTTCAGAGGACTTCCAACGACTCGTGGAGTCCATGTCATGTGTTGCTGCACTTCGCCGGGCAAACGGAGGACCGACACGTTATTAGCAGGGTATCCCATGACTTTTGTCACTTCAGTGTAGTTTCACAGTAAGGACGCCAGTTTTTTATTTTAAATATCATTTTCCAAACCTGACCATGATATAATATACAAGAGATTAATATACTTTCCTTTTTCGTAACATATAAAAATTCTATATTACGACCGAAATATAAAGATTAAAAATACTTACCCAAAATTCTTTTTTTTTCCTAACTGTACTGAGAAAAAAAGTATTATAGTGGTGAAAAATTGACATATTTAATTTGACAATTTGTTGTTTGAAAATGCTTCTTTATTGGACCCATTTGTGGTAGACAATAAAGAATGTAGATTTAAAGATTGAAAGTACGCATCGGAATTGCTTAAGTATATGCACTGCATTCTATTATGTCACTAGGTAAAAGTGAATAAATTTTAATGGGTTCAATGACGAGTAGCTTCGGGAGGTAAAATAGTGTATTTAATTGAAATATACCTCACTGGAATATTTCGATGACTCTTTTTTCGTTGGCAAAGTAGTAGTTTAAGGGTTTCAGGTTTAGAAATCATGTCATTCTTAGAATGCTGCTGATGACGGTTGCTGTTTGAAGAGTGGTCGTAAAACATTTGCAAGGTGGGATAACAAACAGATGTTTTGCAATTCCCACTTGAAGCAGAAACATTGAGAACCGTTTCGTAATACGACACTGATCAACAACATGCAAGTATCTTCTAGCAGAGCTCGAAACTCGGTTTTTCCTTCAATGGATAGCTAGGAAGGTACCCTTTTTCTTCCATTCATCTCTAAAAGCCCCATCTGTATAATCAAGTTGACGTCACGGTAGTTTTTTTCTCTTTTTCATTTTAAATGAAAACATCTATACGCTCGTTAGTCGATGTTTGAACAGGGGAAAATCTATGAGTTCCCAACTTCGTGTCACTGAAATGCTAGGACGTGTTCTGCTTACGATATGCTCGTGGGATGGGTAAAACCTTATGATTTCGCGTCACCAACAAGCTAATGTTTACAGTGAATCAGTAGCTATAAATATGACGTGGTGAGCTTGGAGAGCAGTGAAAGTGTAGATTATACTTCTATCTAATATATAAAAATGAATGTTTGTTTGGTTCTTCTGCCAATGTTCTCCGTACAAACACAGTTTTTATCCGATTTTGATGGTACTTTGCATCCGTATACATTAAAACAAATAAAAAGAAATGTTTACGTTTTATTTACAAAAACCTAAAACCTCTCCTCCTCCTCCCCCCCCCTTTTCCCTCACCTTCATTTCTGTTAACGTTATTCATATAAACCCACAGTTTTTATCCGAATTTGATAGTACTTAGGGATTGTGCATAAACTACGTGGCTCGGTCTAGGGGGGAGGAGGGGTTGGCTGGAAAGCTACGTTGAGCTACGTGGGGGGAGGTGGGGTTTCCGAGCCAGGCCACGTAGCTTCTCTTTCATAATATTTGTCACAGTTAAAATGAGATACAGAACACACAGAAGCATGTAAATATTTACTTTCGTCATTTAACTGTCTCCAGATGTAATTTACGATAGTCTGACTAGAGAAAACAGTACAAAATGTCTTCTGGAATAAATATGGAAAAAAGCTACGTGCTACGGGGAGTGGGGGTGGGTAGAGACAAATGCCACGTAGGGCTACGTGGGGGGAAGTGGGGGTTCACAGGAAGCCAAAATGGAGCTACGTGGTTTATGCACGCTCCCCTTATCACACGTATACACAAGGCGATCTGGTAGCTCAGCGGCTATGGCACTTACTTCAGAAAGTTTCTCTCTACTGTCGCGGTCTCAAATCTCGTAATAAGCAGGAATTTTTAGGAGTCGTATTTAAATATATGAGCTACGCCTGGACATTCCACGTTAAACTATAGGCCCCTAAGGAAACGAATTGGCCTTCCTGTCTATTACTCAACATCTTGGTACATCTCCTTCGGGCATCTTCTACCAACCTTCGGGTTGTGGACTAAGATAGATTTTTAGTTTTTGAAGTGAAAACTTCTTTAGGCGCGTTGGGTGATTGTGGATGGGCAAAATCTTATGAGTTCATGTCCCCGTAATGACAATGTTACCAGTATATCTGTAGCGGTCTGATGGCTGAGTGGTTAAGGTGTCTGACTGTGGAACGGAAAGTACCCGGTTAGAATACCTGTCTTGCGGGAATTTTCAAAGACCCTTAACCCGACTTTCACCCCTGGTTTTAGCTTGATGTGTAATGTGAAGAACGCCAGAACGTTTCCGTGTTTCGGATTCCACTTTAAACTGTAGGTCCTCTGTACCTTGTAGCATTGACGGGTTAGTTTAAGGCGTCTAAGATAGGGGCGGAATGTGCAGCCAATAGAAATTCTAATACCAGGTCATTCCGAGCAGACGGAATTATTATTAGTATTTAGTATATCTGCAGCTATATGTATGACGTGTTGTACGTATGATATTAATAGTTTTAAGTTTTCACTTCCGTCGTCAATCCCTAAGGACAGAATTTTTTTTTTTTTATATTAGTGGGATTTGACTACACAGTCAGCACTACGTAATTATGTAATCCGCAAGTGTTTATTGGCGCACTCTATGTATACTGGTCGCAGCATGGTACAGTCGACACAAGACAAATACAACTCTTAATTAAAACCACCCATGCTCCAGGCTGGACTCGAATGGCGAACCCATCAACGCGAGGCTAGCACGCTATCCCATTCGCTGCCGGAGCCAGCAGGCGGTTGTGTTGCGACCGGCCAGTTGGTACCTGCCGCTCAGCACTTTGTTTTCTGGCAACTCTCCTTTTAAGGATGACCGTTTCTACCTGCTGAAATTATAGCTTCGGTGTTTTATTGTGCCTCGATGTTTGAACAGCTCAAATGAGAAGTTCTTTGCCAATCCTATTAACTCACCAATTTATCATGTTCGAGGTAGCTGTGGTGTGATTCTTAGGCCACTATACAACAGATTTCCCGAGCTTAGGTGTTTGGCCTTTACTGTCTGGCGAAGTGTTTAGGTCTCGCAAAAACGAGTGTAATTTATTTTTAAAAAGGGATTAACCAAAATTGATTTTAAAATAAGGATAATCCACTGCGTGCAGATTAACAACCAATTCGTTCCAATTAATGCTTTATTTTATCCATAGCATATAATTTTTTCGTCAAATGCAGATTTTTCAAAATATTACTATAGGATCAAACATGGATTAGAAATGACGATAATTACTTCTGAAGACATGACATAACTATAACGAAAATATCAATAGTAAGGGTATCAAAAACAAAACAGAATAAGTTAAGGGCACAATGAGAAATAAAATTAATAATGTAAGACAGAAATACTTTGTACTGGCAGACCTGTTGGTATGTGGAATAAAGTGCATGATGGGCTACAAATGGACCCACACTTGGAGAAAGCTAAGTCTATGTAACTGAAACACAGCAAGAAATTTCCGTGTTATTAATTTTATTTCGTGATCTAGAATCACATAGATATAACTTCACCGAGAGTGGTGGTTGAACGGTTAACGTTCTGGCCTAGCATTAGGTAGGCCGCGGATTCGAATCACCGTCCGGGAATCCAGTTTTGGGATTTCCATGGTTTCCCCAAATAACTCTAGACGACTGCCGGGGCGCTTTCTTCAAAAGGTTATGGCCGAATTCCTTCCTGTTCCTTGCCCCAGTCCTTTCTCGCATCTAATGACGTCGACGAGGCGTAAAGCCATTAGCAAAAAAAAAAAAAAAAAAAAAAGAGAAAGAGAGAGAGAGAGAGATAACTTCGTACATACTGCTACGTAAGAAGTGAGAACTATTAGAGCTTGCCTACGTCTCTGGCATTAAGATTCTTACAGCAAACGTAGTTTTCTGTTGAATCATACGAAACACATCTCCCAATGGGAAGTCTAATTTTTTATCTGCGTAAGTTGTGTTAACTTTAAAATATATTTTTGGTCTACTTCAAATAAGAGTTTTTAATATTGAGTAATGCAAAACATGTTTGGAGTGGTGGTATCTAGCAGATGCTTATGCACAATGTCATACTATGTACTAGTAACAACATTCTAACAAAATATGTTTCATTTTTAATACGCAGAACTGGTCTGTGATCGTTAACGATTGGTCAGGCGATCTTGACTGCCAGATTCTGCTGTTCATTGTTTTTTATGTTATCTCCAAATAACTCAGTGCTTCGATGCTTTATCAATAAACGCCTGCGGTTACTTCGGGAATTCTATAGCCTCTGGGAATGGATGGACCGGGAAAGACTTCTCCCAAATGACAGGTCTGAGTAGTAATGCTGCAGATTATTTCCGTTGTGTATATTGACACAACAGTCCCAATTGGAACAATGTTTTTAATTAGTGTCACAGTGAACAAACGCAGAGTGACATTTTCTTGGAAGTGGAAAACGAGTTACTAACTTTCCAGTCTTGATTCGCAAGTGTAAGTATTTGCCACCATCTTTGCTCTAGCCAATCACAGTGATATGACAGAAAAAGATCCGATTACTTCCCTCACGAAACTCTGATACTGCTCTATAGTTATCATTGACTTTTCCTTATATTCTTATGGCTTTATACCTCGTAGATGTTGAGGTCATTAGAAGCTGAATGGATCTGGGGGCAAGGAACGGTAAGGAATTAGGAAATGGTATTATGAAGGAGCCATCCAGGCATTCGCCAGGAGTGATTCCAAAAAACCATGGAAAACTGACATTTGCACGGCCGGAGCTGAGATCGTAAAGGTATCATCAGAATAGCAAGCTAAATGGTTTCCGCTCACCCACCAGGCTGTAGACAGAAACAGACTAGAGAATGGACCGCACTCTCAACATTCGAGATCCAAGAGAACTCCAAAATGTGCCTTCAGACGACAAAAGCCGCGGCGACCTTGGAATAGTGTATTCGTGCAAGATTAAGCAACTTCCAGCTAGCAGGGGAAGGTATAGCTAACCACTGACTTCTCTACAGGGGATTCCGTATTGATTCTGATTCACCAGGCTGTAGACAGAAACAGACTAGAGAATGGACCGCACTCTCAACATTCGAGATCCAAGAGAACCCCAAAATGTGCCTTCAGACGACAAAAGCCGCGGCGACCTTGGAATAGTGTATTCGTGCAAGATTAAGCAACTTCCAGCTAGCAGGGGAAGGTATAGCTAACCACTGACTTCTCTACAGGGGATTCCGTATTGATTCTGATTCACCAGGCTGTAGACAGAAACAGACTAGAGAATGGACCGCACTCTCAACATTCGAGATCCAAGAGAACCCCAAAATGTGCCTTCAGACGACAAAAGCCGCGGCGACCTTGGAATAGTGTATTCGTGCAAGATTAAGCAACTTCCAGCTAGCAGGGGAAGGTATAGCTAACCACTGACTTCTCTACAGGGGATTCCGTATTGATACTGATTCATCAGGCTCTAGACAGAAACAGACTAGAGAATGGACCGCACTCTCAACATTCGAGATCCAAGAGAACCCCAAATGTGCCTTCAGACGACAAAAACCACGGCAACCGTGGAATAGTGTATTCGTGCAAGATTAAGCAACTTCCAGCTAGCAGGGGAAGTTATAGCTAACCACTGACTTCTCTACAGGGGATTCCGTATTGATTCTGATTCACCGGCGTCAAAGCTTCTTGGTTGATTAAACATAAGGTATATGATCTCGGGGATGAAATCAAAGATTAAGGGTCCATTTAAGGTCCCATTAATTTAATTATCATAAAAACACCACCTGGGTCAAAACGGTGAAGTTCTATTTGCTGCAGTACATTTGTCCACGTCGAATGAGTGCTTCATTACAAGGCAGTGATACAACACAAAGCAAATGCGTATGGCATTGTTAGTCTGGATATCCCTAAAAGGGCTATCCTAGCGTAACCAGTACCGGATTAACCACGTAGCAGGAGGTAGCAACTACTACGGGCCTCGGCCTTCCGGGGGGCGTCGCGCCTTCTGGGGGCCTCCACCGGACGTCAAAAATGTAATGCCTCTTCTTCAAATTTGCTACGGTCCCCGCGCTGTCTTAATCCGGCCCTGAGCGTAACCCAATAATACCACCGGGTTATAAGGTACCTAAAGTGTAACGTGCAACCTTAACCACGGAAGCATTCTGGCGTTCTTCACATTGCAAAATGTTCTCACATTGTAAAAAGACACAGCAGCAACCAATTAATTGCGAGGGAGTACAAAGATTGTTATAGTTTTTATTATCTGACAGCAGTGTACAGGCAAAATAATTAATATTATCAAACATAAACAACATTCAAGTCCAGGTGTGATGGTCGAAAATTCTCTTCTCAAAATTATACATTTGAAGAAGATTTTTTTTTGGGGGGGGGGGGGGGGAAATCGCTTTACGCCTACGCCTCGTTGACGTCGATGTCATTAGAGGCGGAAAAGAGTGGCGGCAAGGAACGGGAAGAAACTCGGCCGTGGCCTTTTTAAGAAACCATAGTGTCATTCACCTGGAATGATTTTGGGAAACCATGGAAAAACCAATTGTGGATGGCCAGACGCACCCGCATCGTCCTGAATGCGAGGCCAGAGCGTTAACCACTCACCCACCACAATCAGTGATTTGAGGAATAGAATAACACATTAAATAATATTTTCATGGTTTGCCACTTCTTTAATTACAGTTCTGGTGTGTCTGATTATTGTGGTTTTTTTCTAAGTCCGCGAAATGTGAGACTTGAACGGATAATTAGCATTAGAAAGTCGCATGGAACAATGGGCCATAATAATGTGATCTCAGACAAAAAAACAGTGGGAATGTTTTATTGTAAAATGAACTGGAATTAACATATCGAGAGCGGTGCTGTGAACATACACGCAAAACGTAAATTTACAGAACAGGAGGAACCTCTGACCTAAGAATGTAGCAAGCATCGACGAATGAAACTTAAGTGTTTTAGCTGATCCAGGTTAATAACGCTGGGAATGCTCCTGCAATAGCTATTAGCAAAACTGTAATTGGGCAATGTCTGTTCCGACACCACCCAAAAACACCTGAACAGATTATTATCGGGTTTTAATAGTTTCAAAGCTTAGGTTGTGACTTAAAAATCTGGAGAATTTTTGGTGGCTTCGTCACCCGGTACTGTAACAGGAAATTAAATTCTATTGTGAACATTAAACTTTTCTACCTATAATCTAGGATTACTTGCAAACCTCTGAACCAAATTTCGACGGGGTTTTGCACACTTACCGACTTAAGAGTTGAGAGTTTTCACGCTAAGTCACCTTACGTGGAAGCAGCAAATTAAAATATGTCCTGAACTTTAATATTTCGTACTTAAGATCTGGCCTGACTTAAAAAGTTACCCAATCAATTTTGAGCAAATTTTCAATTTGAAACTTACATTCCCACTTAATTTGACAGAAATGTCTCGTCACTCAGGAGCAGGAAATTAAAATCTCTTTTGCATATAAATTTTTTTACTTATATGCCATCATGTTTTAAGAACTACTTGACAAAATATACAGTATATAGAAGGTACAGAGAACAGTCGCTCGATTCGTGACCGCTTGCTACAGTCCTTATGAAAGCGACACAGAACTGATTAGTAGACTAGGCTGGGAGTCTCTGGTAGACAGATGATGCACGTTTCGATTAAAGTTATTGGTAAACATGTGTACTCTCACTTTCACTTACGAGTGTAGTGAAATACTTCATCCACCAACCTATTTGAGCCGGAATGAAAGGAAAGATATGATTAGAGAAATAAAGTGCCACACTGATTCTTTTTTCCCTCGTACCATTCGGGATTGGAATGCACAACAAAGAGATGAGATTAGCTTTGGTGCTGAGCACCCTCTGCCACCCACAATTTAGTGAATTGCAGAGTGTATATGTACATGTGTAGATGTAGAACATGACGGAGGTTTTACAGTTTGAAACCATAGGCTCTTTCCTAAATTTTAGGATGTATATCAAGACGTTATCATAATCCTAACTAATAATATAAATCCGAAAGAACATTTATTTGTGTTTAAATAACACAGAAATCACTGACCAGATTTACATGATATACAGAACGTAGCTGTACATATCCCAAAGTAACATACCAAACTTCTTGTATGGAAGAGCAATGTAACTAAAAAAAAAGCGAAAATGTCTGTTTCTTGGTCAATCGCTGCAAATCAGCAAAAGCAATATGAATGAGTTAATTAAATGATAAAATAACGCCAATGAAACTGTTTTTGTAGCTTTAATGTCGTACGCGTTTCGCCTCTCATCGAGGCATCATGAGCGGCGAATCTATTTCAAAATTTACATTGAGTATTAAAATAGATTCGCCGCTGATGATGCCTCGATGAGAAGCGAAACGCGTACGGCATTAGAGCTACAAAAACAGTTGCATTGGCGTTATTTTATCATTTAATTTACTGAGCAACTGCGGGAAAATTGCCTACAACACTGGATTTAATATGAGTGAGCATTACAACGTAGACAATCCATGTCACGTGTTAACGGATAGGTGTTTTTTATCCAGAAAAATAATGTTTTTACCGAAGGAACAACATTGAAATTATGTTTTTGTTGCTCCATTTTGATTGAACTGACTATGATGTAATTAACTAAACAAGCAGCGAACGTTCGTTCAATGTTATTATTATTGTGGTTGTAGGATTTTTTTTTTTTTTTTGGCCTCGAGGTCATTCGAGGCGAGAAAGGATTAGGTCCAAGAAATATGAAGAAACGGACCATCGCTGCATTAGCCTGGAGTTATTTGGGGAAACCATGGAAAATCCAATGTGGATGGCGGGACAGGGATTGGAAACCTGTGACCTCCCGAATGCGAGGCCAGAGCCTTACCGCTCACCCACCACGCTCGGTTTGTTATTCTCATACGTACGTCAGGCATCAGTTGAACTGTAACTCACACACTGTCAGTAAAAGTAAAAAGATGTTTGAGCTGTAATTATTAGTTTATAAGAACATCTACAAATGGCACCAGGTGAATTTCACATATCGTAGTACTTGGATGTAATCATTGCAAATGATACGCCTAGATTTCTTCACTCACGTCATCGGAAGGAACCTAACCTATGGCATTGTCTCTTTACATGATGGATTTTCTTCATAGCGGACTTTCGATTTTGCTCTGTGGATTAATAGAATTCTATACATATCTTGGCGACTTTGGCGTTTGAAGAAAAAGATGTTCGACTTGCTCTATCTACTGGTTTGTCTAATTTAAACGTTATTTTAGGTACCTTTTATCATATACTTCTTCAATTTTTTAAGTATATTACTTCAAAATGCATAGAAAACTATATAATACCTTTTACAAATCTCGAATATAGGTAATATGATAATATTATTGTTTATTAATATGTGCGAATGGATCCTATCAGATCACGCAAAGCTGATGGCTTGTAATTCCACTGGGTGGTTAGAACTAGGGATTGTCAGTTCCTACAGCAATGAGGCGAGCTTAAGTGTTGCCATCTATCTGAGATTCGTGTAACATATGTTCTCTGTGATAAGTGTATTTTTTTTATGAAGTGTGTAGCTTATGAGGCAGAGATTGGGGACCGATCCCGGCATTCGCCATAGGTGATTGAGGGAATCCGCCTATAATCGCAATTAGGTTGGAGTTCCTTGGGAAATGGACGGCCTGCTGCAAACGGGAACCACCCGAGCTTTCGCTCATTAATCCCCTCGCAGTCCCACCATGAGCATCCACCTCCAGCGAAAGCCTCCGCCAGAGAGCGGGTCCGAAAGAACAACCCGCCATTGCAGTGGCGATGGCGAGGCTAGGCATACTTCTTTACCCATTAGGGTGCCCGCGGGGAGTGACGGGGATGCGGCGCCTGCCACGAACCAGACCGAAGATCGCAATAAGGGCTGCCGGAACGCGGTATCTAAGAAACGAACCTGTTCTCCTTGTACCTCCCCGATTCAGTGTGTGTTTCTTTAGGCAACTGTCAATGTGTCCAGTCTAGGTTTTCTAGCAGCTTATATATATATTTAACATTTTTTTGTACACGTAGGTATACATGAAAGACAAGGCAGCGTGGCTGGATAATGTCTGGTATAAAAATGAATCAAAAGCTGAATATTGTCTTGGTTTCCGTCTGATAGTATTCTCACATGTCCAACTTTTCATAAAACTGGCTTCGGATAGTAACATTTTAACTGCATTACTGAGTGGTCTCGTAGCTCAGTGGTTAAAGTGTCTGAATGGACATCGAAAGGTCCCTGGTTTGAATCCCTGTCTCGGCTGGGATTTTCAACGGCCCTTAACCCAACCTTCACTACTGGCACAGCTTGCTGTGTAATGTGAATTATGCCAGAAAGCTTCCGTGATTAAGATTCATCGATAACTGTAGTTCCCCTGTTACCACAGAGGCAGAATGCGCAACCAATAAAAACCCAATCACCAGGTCATTGCTCCTCGTCGACACCAACGTCGCTTGAGGCAGGTGAGGACTAGAAATCGACCGTGAAAATACATGTGGTTTGATATTTGAAAACCAGTCAAAACAGAAATGTCCAATGTTCAATGTTCAAACCAGCGTCTGTTCCCAAACACTGCAGCTTAGACAAGATGCTCGATCACAAGTATGATATATTTTTGAGGGGGGGGGGGGAGTTACGCCACGTCAATGTCGAGGTCATTAGAGGCGTAAAAGGATAGGGGGGAGGGGGGGGAATGCAACCATGACGTCTTGAAATAACCATCCGGGCATTCGCCTGGAGTGATCTGGGAAACTATGGAAAAGCCAAATCTGGATGGTCGTACGGGGATTCGACACGGCTCCTCTCGAATGCGAGACCAGAGCGTTAACCGCTCATCCACCCCGCTAGGTAAGTGTAAGTGATGCACCAGTTATGGGTGGTACGTTAATGTGTTATACTGGGGCAACACTAACGGACCGAGCGTGGTGGTGTAACGGATAGCGTTCTGGCCTCGCATTCGGGAGGACGGCGGTTCGAATCCCCGTCCGGGCATCCAGATTTGGGTTTTCCATGGTTTCCCCAAATCACTCCAGGCGAATGCCGGGATGCTTCCTTCAAAAGGCCATGGCCGAATTCCTTCCCATTCCTTGCCCCCATCCTTTCCCGTCTCTAAAGACCACGTTGTTAAAAAGGGACGTTAAACTGTTACAAAAAAAAAAAAAAAAAAAAAAAAAAAAAAAAAACACTAACGTCTAATATCCAATAATTATCACGTTATTTGACATTAACCGCATGTGTAGCCGGGATTAGCGCACTAATTTGTTAATGCCCTAAGTAATGACGTCAGTCGTTAGGCGATAGCTAGAGTAGCAGTATCGGTTGTCACATCAAAGGGATTTAGCGCGTTGCTCATGGCGATGTTGTGGCCACACAAACATTTCACATTGTTAACGTGTAAAGTAGTTACAGACAGGATTGAGTCGGTTAGTGAAATCATCGATTAAATCATCCACCTTCTTATTTTAAGTCTTGCTCACGTGATTTAATATATTCATAAAACACTTATTGACACCCATACGACACACTGAAGTAGCCTTAACCTCCATCTTGATATAAGACTTTACTTTTCGTTGTTCATTCCACATTAAATGTAGCCATTTCATTTAAAGCGTATTCGAATCGGATATTTTGGCGCACTAATTATTGAGATAAATGTACAATACAGTAGAAGTTAACGTTAGTGAGGACACAGCATTACAGTCGGTCCACCATACGGTACTTCCTACCACTAATAGCCTAAGATCCGGCTGCATGATATAACGATATATCGTTATATCTCTGTATTTCATGTATCTCATGTTCTGTAAAGTGAGGTTCCACGGTTAGTAGTTTGTAATTTAGCTAATGAAGTTTAAGTTGGTAGAATACGATTTCAATGTTAGCATTGGTAATACTGCCTCAGTTGTAGTAGACGTAACAAGGCGGCAAGGTGTGTGTGAAGTGAGATGGCCGCAGGACATTATGATTGTTGGCATATAGCGTCCCTGATAGGCGACTGATAAAAAGTAGTTGTATATTTGTTCTTTTGATTTTGAAATATTTACCGAAAATCTAATACTGTAAAAGCTCGAGAAAAAACTGACTACAAATATACCTAGTGAATAATATTGAAAGTGGATTTTTGTTAGATCATTTTACAAACTGTCCTCATCAGCAATTGAAGTTTCGTGTTTTCCTATTAAACTTTGTGTATCGTGGGCTATAGTAAAAAATACCATGGCCGAATGGTTTGTCAAAACCAAAGATGGGTTCTCCTTTGCGGTAATATGTTGAGGTGCTTGCACATAGCTCAACAAATGCAGTCTATCTTAAATGGGAAGAAAATACGAAAACGCAAAGGGTTTACGTTACATCTGTTATCTGATTGAAATTGCATTTCAATGTACAATTAGTAGTATTAGAATACGATTCTGCCAGATTGCCTATTAAAATATGGCCGCAGGTATTTTTAATAAATTTTAAAAAAATCTTTCACTTGTTTCTTTTTAATAGAATATAATTGATTTCAAAGAGAGACCTATATATAGAACACGAAATTGCAGGATGCGATTTTTTGCTGATGATGCACTTATTTATAGGGAAGTGAGGTGCTCCGACGATTGCTTAGAAATTCAGCGCGATCTGGATGTTATTTCGGAATTGTGCCGTGAATGGCAGCTTACACTTAACTGTAAAAAGTGCAAGGCAATGCACATAAATAATAAAAAGACCCAGCTTTCTCAGGAGTACAAAGTTAACAATTCAGTTGTTGACACTGTGGATTCCCTGAAGTATCTAGGCGTAACAGTACAAACCAACATGAAATGGGACTTGCACATAACTTCCGTTGTAGGCAAAGCTAATTCCAAACTACGATTCATAGGACGTATTTTTTTTTTTAGTTAAGTGGCTTTCGGCGACTAAGCCATTCAGCCAGCTCAATGTGTTTATGATCTCTTCATGTGAATTTTTTAGTATATCCAGTGCGTTTATGCTTCCTATGTATAGACACCACAGGACGGACAGGACATTCACACAGACACACAACACTTAAACATCCATGCCCGCGGCCGGATTCGAACCGGCGACCTTCGGCACGTGGAGCTAGTGCTCTAGCCCCTACGCTACCGAGGCCGGCCAGGACGTATTTTGAGAAGTTGTATTGCTCATACAAAGGAAATAGCGTACAAAACACTAGTGCTTCCGCATTTGGAATGCTGTTGTGGAATTTGGGATCCGTATCGCAAGGGATTGATTGACACATTAGAGAAAGTACAGAGAAGAACCGCTCGATTCGTGACTGCTAGTTACAGTCCTTACGTAAGTGTCACAGAGCTGATTCGTGGGTTAGGCTGGGATTGTTTGGCGAACAGACGACATCGTTTTCGTTTGAATTTGCTGGAGAATATGCGAAAATCTTTAAGTTACGAGTGCAACGAAATACTTCTTCCGCCAACCTATTTAGGTCGCAATGACAGGAGGGATAAGATTAGAGAAATAAGATGCAGTACTGATTCATTTATGTATTCCTTCTTTCCTCGATCTGTTCGAGATTGGAATGCGCAGAATTAGGATTGGTGCTTAGCACCCTCTGCCACCCACAGTATTTGTGATTTGCAGAGTATAGATGTAGATGTAGATGAAACGTTTGGGTTGCTGTGTAAAAGTGGACGCAAGTAGGGATTGCCAGCTGTTAAAGATATGTAAGAGTGAAAGAGAAACAGCTAACAATCCCTACTTGTGGCCATTTTTACATAGGCAACCGAGACTTTTTGTTCTTTACACGTCTCTGTTTGAAATTAATTATATTTTATTTAAAAACAAGTGAACGAAATTTTTTGAAATTTCTTTTTTTTTAATTTAATTAATAACACAGAATCGTACTCTTCTACTTACAATTATTCATAAAAATTGCATTACAGTCGAATAACAAATCATGCAGCTGAATCTTGGACTATAAGTGCATATAAATGAGTAAGCTAAGAGACCCAAAAAGTTGAATATGAGCAAAAAAATAAAAATAAAAACTTAGTAGGTTAAACCTTTCGCTTGTTCAATGATTAAAAAATTTACAATGTAACATCTCATCAAAAACTTACTTAAGATTAAAAAGATTTATAATCAATTCTATAGAGTTACACCGGAAATAAACACTGCTGTTATAATTGTTATCAGAGGATAGTTATAATAGTGAGAGCCAAGCCAAGAGTGGCGAACCAGTGTAATCTAATGTGATGTGGAAAAGGAATGTTTCGGTTTTGCGACGAGATGGTTAATGAAATTGGTGGTGAGCGTTACCGCGGGGCACTGCATGTTGCATTATTCATAAACCGCAGCCTAGGCCGACCACCGCTCTCTGTCTCAATCAATCTCCGTCAGGAGGTCCGCGTTCAAAGCCCGGCAGCGACAAAGTGCGGACATAGCGCCCACCATTAGAGCACCCGCGGAATGCAATATCCGTCTGCACTAGATTAGCACTAGGCCGCCTCTCAGATGGATTAGGCTCACACATCGGCAAATTGCCCAAAGCTCGTCAAACTATGGCGACAGTGCGCGGATTATTTTATTCCGAGCTACCTGCTGTATATTGCTTCCCTGAGTCCCGAACTGACACATGCAATGTGTGTCCAATAGGGAACATGATTCGAGCGACAATCAGCAGATTAAGAATCTGATTGGTCTTAGTGCAGCAACTATAAAATACATGCAGCAACTATACTAAGATAAAATTTATTTTCGTTTGGTTTCATAACATAAATTTATCTACTTTTTAGCTGAAAAATTGGATATTGTATAAGTTTCATAATATTATCTTAGGTTGTTGCGCAATCACCGGGACTCATAAAGGAATTGTCGTTTTGGTCTGAAAACTGTTGCACACGTTCGTTGGGTGATACTATTTAGTATGTGTTGTTCTTAGAGCTGTAAAAAATATATGCATACACCACAAACTTCATTCAAAAAGTGCGATAACGTTAAGTGGCGAGCGACTGGAGAGGCATATAGCGATGTATAATTATAATGCAAACGTTCCTTTCAACTGTAATATTTAAGAATATCATGAGTGTATATAATATACAAACTTCAAATAAAAACAAACAAAACACCAAAACAAACACCGTAACGTTGCACACTAAGCGATGGACGCCATTTTTATTATTATCATTACTCCGCGATTCACTAAAAGTGTGTAGCGCACGGTGCATTGCACCTATCCAAAATGGTGATAGTTTGGAAGGGATATACGGTATATGGCAGGAGGCGCCCATGGGCTATTGTGAGGAACCATCCCAGCATTCGCCTGGAGTGATCCGGGAAAACCATGGAAAACCCAGATCAGGATATTATCATATGCGACCTCCAACGATACTGATATTACATGCAACATAAGGCATCAAAGACCAACAACGAAGAATATCAAACAAACTTAACTTTATAGTGAAAACAAAATTTGAAGTCCACTAAGCTACAATAGGACGAGTCTATGTTCATTCTGAGGCTACATTTCAACCTATCCAAACACTTAACACCTAAGTGTTCAATATATCAAAATTTCTAGCGAATTTAGAAACAAAGACCAAAGGCGTTTTGGTACAGGCTGCATATCGACAATAAAAACTAAATTCCTTCAACCTAATGCTGAATCAAGGATATTGCGACTCTTTCAACCTAAATACAACGTACGTTAATATTGCCGCAACCTACTTTGATCGTAGAATATTAATATCTTAGACATAACATGCGGATATGTTTCTTGGCAATGTAATACCTATTAACGTTGGACGTTACGAAGTAAGTTTTAAATTTCTTACGACATTATTAATGTTTGTCTATTATTTTAACATAAAGATGTGCAGGCTTGTCTGATACCCAGAAATTATCAGAACCCTGGTGTAATAAGATTTAAAACACTTCTTACAAAAAGATAATAATGATTGGACCAACCAACCAAGTTTAGTGTGAAGGAAACGCACAGTGTGTGAATATTAGTAAAGTGAACATCGATGGTTAAACTACCGTACAATAAACAAGTGTAACAATTATGTTTTTCATGGTTTTACTCCTCACCGACGTCTATATCATTAGGCAAAAGAACGGAAAGGAACCATTTTAAGGAACCATGCCAGCATTCGCGTGGAGTGATTTCGGGAAATCATGTAAAACAGACGCGTCACCCACAGTTATGTTACGCTTTGTGTTTCAAATGGAAGATAGATTCAAACTCTCGGCTTATTTCGTGGTAGATGTCATTGATTTCTGTGGGTACAGTGAAAAAGTTGCACCGTATTAAATTCTACGGATTTCATCAACCGGTAGCATCTGTTTCTTCGAACAACATATCACACTTAATTTCGACATCAGGCAACTTAACAAATTTTTTAAAAAATCAGTGTTGCATAGCTAAGGGCATAATAATATAATAAGGGCCACAGCTCAGTAAATTTGTATATGGTCAATACAGATGTGTAGTTCTTTACTAGGGGCTGCTAGAATAATTTACTAAGGCACCACCATAAAAAAAAAACCAACAAGAAAATTGAAATAGCATTACTAGAAGCGTAAATTAACTATTATTTAATTTCGCGACTGCATTTTAATTATTTATTTGATTGCGTTTATTCTTGGATCAAACAAGTCCCTTTTTTCTAATTTAAAATCAGTATTGTACAAGATATGCCTTATAATAGTAACACGGTAAAACGGTAAAATAATAAGTTTTGTCACTGTCAAGTAGTTGCTAATTAATTATTGTTATGGTATCTACACATTGCAACGAATTTGAGATCCATTCTTTCTTGCATACTTCTTTCGTCTTGTTACTCAAAGCAACTTCTTTAGCGCTTTGTGCAGAATTATTAAGAAATGTTCGCAACTCTCCATAAAAAGCAATCTCAAGTAAATAAAACAGTTCCAAGGAAACAATACAAATGGGTGTCTACTCAAATATCAGAAATGAAAATGCTGAAAAGCCCGATCCATGAATTCTGATAGTACGAAATTATATTAGAAAGTTTAAGAGTTTTAATGGAACGCTTTTAATCTTAAATTTATGAGTCATTAGAAAAAAGGCAAATCAAATCATAGTATATCTTGGCTTGCCGAAAGATCCCGCATGATTGTTCGGCTGCCAAGTGACAGAGTTTTGAATTCACTGAGGAATAAGTCTCTTTTCGTGGCTAACTATCCCCTATACCCGGAGGGGGACCTACATGCTTAACACTGAGTCTGAACGACGGAAGAGTTCTGGCGTAATTCCAATTACACAACAAGCTGTTCCAGATGTGAAGATCGGATTAAATACCTTTGAAAAAACACACCTGAACCCGGAATTTTTAACCGGGGACCTTTGGATCACTATTCAGATGCCTTAACCAAGCTCTGGCCTTGCATTCGGGAGGACGCCGGTTCGAATCCCCGTTCGGGCTTCCAGATTTTGGTTTTCCATGGTTTCCCTAAATCACTCTAGGCGAATGTAGAGATGATTCCTTCAAAAGGCCATGGCCGAATTCCTTCCCGTTCCTTGTCCCCAGTCCCATCCCGCCTCTAATGACCTCGACGTCGACGAGGCGTAAAGCAATAAGTAAAAAGAAAAAAATAGCCACTGTGCCATCAGAACGCTCTGATAAACAGGCAAAGACATCTTGAATAATATGCCTCCAGTTACAGAAACATGATACAATTCAGCTTTAACCCTGATATCAATTAAATATTTCCAGTAACAAACTCTATGTGCTGAAATAATTAGAATTTTCACTTGAGTTAAAATACAAACTGTACACTAAAAAGTGTTTTCTATGTTGCAGTAGCTATCCCTTTCGAATTTTCAGTGTGGGGAGATAGGTGTTAAGGTAGAAAGTAAATTACTGAAAAACTAATGGTAATTGCATTGAAGCGCAAAAAACTGTAAAACGGTGAGGAAATTCAGTTTATAAAAATTTTCACAAATCTAGTGTTAGATGAATGATGAAATTCAAGAGCACTGCATCGTATTTTTTGTTCTCCGCGGAGAATTCCTGTCTATCTTTTGTTATTCAGATGAAACCAGACAATTTGTCAATTTCGCGGAAGGCGATGGGGCTAAGGAAATATTTCTTATGCCACAAGTTTTCTTGATGATAGCTGTGTGCTGGCCCCACACGGCGAAGCATCCATCTTGAAGCTGCAGTAAATGTTACCGAATTTCACGCCAGAATGAACAAATGGAATAACGGACGGCCGTCACGCCATGAGTGATGGCTCACGCCTGCCGATGTAAATGAGCCTGGCTTCGACTCCTGCCTCGAGGTTAACGCGATGTGCTTCGAGATCACTTCACTTTGACACAAGAGTGTGCCTCTATTCTTAGCGAGTCCTTAGGTGCTATTCACCACTCTCTTTTCCGTAACTGCAAATCTCTAAATAGGAATTTCGTTACGACTGTACTTTTTTCATTATTGCTTTGCAGCCTCGTCGACGTCTAGGTCAGGGAAAGGCGGGAAAGAATGAGGGGTAAGGAATGGGAAGGAATTCGGCCGTGGCCTTTTGAAAAGGATTCAGGCATTCACATGGAGTGATTTTGGGAAAAAACATGGGAAAAAAATCTGGATTACCTGGACGGGGATTCGAACCTCCAGAATGCGAGGCAAAAGCGTTAACAGCTCACCAACCACGCTCGGAATATATTCGGTTACACCTAATGTGATACAAGACGAATACAGATATCACTTAATTTTTTTTTTTAGGCTTTACGTCTCTACGATCTCGAGGTAATTAGGGGCGAGAAAGGGCTGGAAGGAAGGGATGGCAAGGAATTCGACCATGGAATTTTGACGAACTATCCCATCATTCACTTGGTGTGATTTTGGGAAACCATGGAAAATCAAAATCTGGATGGCTGCAAGGCGTTTCGAACACACGTCCGCTGGAAATGCGTGGCCAGAGCGTCGGAAAAACTTTATTGTAAATATGCACCATGTGGTGTGAAAATAAATGCAACTTAGCTGCTGCTTGGGCGGCCAGTGAATTCCACATTAATGTGTTTTTTGTTCCTCGCAGAAGTTTTTCGTCGCTCCTATCAAAATTCGTTGGAGATAATTGAATATGATGCGTGAAATAAACGCATACTTATCGCGTGCTCGAAAAATCCAAAAGGGCGAGATTTTAAAATCTTCACCATATAAAAAATGTGGAGAGGACGAGCAAAAAAGTAAAGGTAGTAAAAAGGGCGAAGTGAAAAAATAAAAAGTTAAATGCGCTATAAAGGCGTTGAATACAATGAAAAGTATTCAAAATCTCTCCGAATCAAATCAAGTAAAATAGAACGAATGCATTAATCCTGCGTGGAGAAATTTTTGAAGAAGACGGGATTCAGTGCTATGATGTCACTCTTCAGGTGTTCATTATTATTTTGATTTTTGTAAGGGCAAAAAACGACTAGGACACCGGGGCTACCCGACAACTTTTGTGTTGCCAAAAAATTAAGGCGAAAGTGTTTTCAATCTGATTCGTGGAGAAAGAAGTTATGATTACTAACTTCTAATTAATATGACGACAGATGTTTCAAGTTTAATTTAAAATAAGGACTGAAAATGTGTATCTCTTATTTTTATTAGCAATTAATTTTAAGTCGCCAAAACTACCCGAAGATCCCCTACAGCTCACCCACCACGTTGTGTATGTCACTTACTAACTTCTCAGTGACTGGAATAAACATCTCCCTTTATTTACTCTGAAAGTTAAGTTTTGTTTTCTACCCTACTGTTTTAATGGTGCTAAAACACGTAAATAAAATTTAATTTCTTTAATCCTATACTTATAGATATTCTCCAACTTTTTTAAAAAATATCGTAGTAATGATACTAATGTCGATACTATTGAGTTTGCTTGCAGAAGTCCGTGAATTTCTTACAGTTATGTGATTTCCGGATTCTAAACTGAGTGAAAAACAGAAAATATACGCCTATTCCAAGAGCTTTCTTTTCGTATGAACACAGAGCTGCCTTCATGAATCTATCAAAAGTTTTGGAGTCCTTATAGAAAAAAATATAGACAACAGGTTGCGGAGCAAAATATCCTTCTTCATTTTCTTCATGGATTAGGCCTTCTGCCTGTTCCGGTCGCTTGGGCCACCTCTCATGTTGTCTTCGAAAGCCACTTTACCTCCAGGCTTCTGCTTCATAGCCATCTTGGAAAGCGATCGTCATTCATTCTTAGAATATTCTCGTGCCATTTTTTCTATGTTGTTCTTTTTTGTCATTGACTGTGAAACTCTCTAAGTTCTACCTTATCTTTTCATTGAGTATATGGTCTGCTTAATCACACGCTATAACAATTCTCAGGAACTTCAATCCTTAGCCTGTATTCGGCTTCTATTTTTCTTCCTAAGGACACATGGGGTGTAAGGCTTTGGGAGAGACTATAGTAGCCTTTTCCAACCAAATTTCAACCTCTCCTCCACGTGGTGCACCCTGTTTGCACGGAAGAGGCTCTGGCGACTGAAAGATTCCTGATATAAGGAATCACACACTGTTTGCCAACGGCCTCAGAAAGGAGGGCGAAAGAGCGGGGAGCGGTTCAGGGCACCCTCTTGCCCTTGGGGTTGGAAAATGCCCCTAAAGACGGATGATTCAGAAATGATCAACGGCATGGGGATGCAGAAGGCAACGGGAAACCACTGCATTAAAGACCCAAAGGGTATACCGAGGACATGTAATCCTCTGAAATTACATATATCATGATGGCTTCTTCCTGAGTAAAATATTCCGGACGGAAAATAGTCCCCCAATCGGACCTCCCGGTGGAGACTGATCAGGGAGGAGTCATCAGAATGGATAGAAACATTCTACGAATCGGAGCGTGGAATGTTAGAAGTCTGAATAGGGCAGGTAGGTTAGAAAACTTAAAAAGGGAGATTGAATAACTGAAGTTAGATGTTGTTGGGATTAGTGAGATTAAATGGAAGGACGCACAGGATTTCTGGTCTGGGCA
Organism: Vandiemenella viatica; assembly: GCA_031002005.1. NCBI lineage: Eukaryota > Metazoa > Arthropoda > Insecta > Orthoptera > Morabidae > Vandiemenella > Vandiemenella viatica. The sequence goes on from CM061921.1 coordinate 24,052,977, forward strand.
ACACAGGATAATTAGCACACAAGCTGTCAACGGAGTCACTGGTGTACGATTTGTAATGAACAAGAAAGTAGGATAACTGGTGTGTTATTACGAACAGTTTAGTGACAGGATTATTTTGATGAGGTTAGAAACTAAGCCCGTCCCAACCACATTAGTACAAGTGTATATGCTAACGTCATAGGAAGATGATGAAGAAATAGAGAAAATATATGCTGAAAATAAAGATTAATCCAATATGTGAAGGGGGAGGAAAATTTAATAATGATGGGTGATTGGATGCAATAGTGGGAGAAGGAAAAGAGGGGAATAATGTAGGAAGTTTTGGTCTAGGTGAAAGAAATGAGCGAGGAAGCAGGTTGTAAGAATTTTGTGAAAGATATAAGGTAGTCGTGGCAAACACACTGGTTAAGAACAATGCAAGAAGAATATACACCTGGAAACGTCCTGGGAATACAGGCAGATATCAGCTAGATTATATCATGGTCAAACAAAGATTCAGTAATCAAGTTCTAGACTGTAAAGCGTACCCAGGAGCAGACATACACTCTCACCATAATTTGATAGTGATGAAGTGCAGGCTGAAATTCAAGCGAATAAGGAAGCAGCATAAGCAGAACAGACTGGAAGTGAATAAACTGAAACAATCTAGCACGATAGAAAAATTTTCAGAATTGTAGAATTAGGTCTAAGACGTAACTCTGAAAGGAGCTCAACCGAGGACGAATGGAATGCATTAAAGACTGAAATAATGAAAGCTAGTAAAGAAAAATTACGCTTTAGGGAACAAGCTGCCAGAAATCCTAGGATAACAGAAGAAATTTTGGAGCAGATGGATCAGAGGAAAAGGTACAAAAATGCTCAGGATGAAGCAGGAAGAGAGCAGTACAGGCAATTTAGAAATCAAATAAATAGGAAATGCAAAATAGCAAAAGAAAAATGGCTACAACAAAAGTGTGAAGAAGTAGAAAAGGAAATGGTCGTAGGAAAAGTAGATGTTGCATATAAAGATCAAACAGAATTTTGGAGAAATTAAGAAAGGATGTATGAACATTAAAACTGCCGATGGGAAACCTCTTTTAAGCTCAGAAGATAGAGCTAACCGATGGAAGGAATACATTGAGAAACTGTATGTTGGGGACGACATGAACAAATAGTGTATTGGAAAAGGAAGGCGATGTCGACATTGATGACTTAGGAGATCCTGTTTTGAGGACAGAATTTAATAAAGCTCTGAATGACTTGAAAGCAAATATGGCAGTTGGAAATGATGAGATCCCTGCAGAAATTCTTAAATCCTTAGGAGAGGAAGGAATCGAAAGATTATTCAAGCTGGTATCAAAAAGTTATTAAACAGGAGAAATTCCAACTGATTTTAATAAAAAATATCGTCTTCACACTTCCAAAGAAAGCACAAGCCGACAAATGTGAGAATTATCGCACCATTAGTCTAACATCACATGCTTCAAAATTACTGACCAGAATGATATACAAAAGGATGGAATGATAGTTGGTGAAGATCAGTTTCGGTTTAGAAAAAATCGCGGTATGAGGGAAGCAATTCTCTCATTAAGATTAATACTTGAAGGATCATGAAAAACAGCGATACTTTTATTGCATTTGTTGATTTAGAAAAAGCTTTTGATAATGTTAGGTGGGACAAGATGTTCAAAATGTTAAAGAAGTCAGTTCTAAAGTGTCGAGATAGAAGAAACTATATAAACTATATAAGAATCAAGTGGCTATAATAAAAGTAGAGAACCACGAGAGACATGCGTCAGTTAAAAAGGGTGTGAGACAAGGTTGTAGTCTATCCCCGTTAATATTCAACTTGTATGTAGAAGAAGCAATGAAGAAAGTCAAAGAAAAATTTCCATGTGGCATAAGTTTTCAGGGAGAAAAAATCAGTATGCTACGATTTGCTGATGACATTGTCTTGTTAGCAGAGAGGGTTGAGGATATTGAGAAGTTATTGAATGGCATGAACAAACTACTGAAGGAAGATTTTGGACTGAATATAAGTCAAAGTAAGACAAAAGTGATGAAATGTAGAAGAAATGATACCAATACTAGCAGATTAAATATAAAAATAGGATCGGATGCAATAGGAGAAGTAAGTAAGTTCTGTTACTTTGGTAGCAAAATTATAACCGATGGCCGAAGCAGCAATGATTTTAAAGCAGCATAGCACTAGCAAAAAGAGCCTTCATGAAAACAGAAACCTTTTACTTTCAAATATTGATCTGGGAATTAGAAAGAATTTTTTAAAACTCTTTGTGTGGAGCACAGCGCTTTATGGTAGTGAAACATGGACTTTAGGAATACCGGAAATAAAGAAAATTGAAGCATTTGAAATGTAGTGCTACAGAGGAATGCTGAAAATTAAGTGGACTGACAAAGTGAGATATGAACGCGTTTTGATAATGATGGTTGAGGAAAGAAGTTTGTGAAAGACGCTTCCAGAAAGAAGAGGCACGCTGGTAGGTCATATTTTGAGACATGCTGGACTGGTTAATTTACTTTTGGAAGGAACAGTCGAAGGTAAGAACTGTATAGGAAGACAGAGATTAGAATATATGAAGCATATAATTGAAGACGTGGGTTGTAAGGGGTATGTAGAAATTAAGAGGTTAGTACAGGATAGGAAATGATGGAGGATTGCATCAAACTAGTCAAGAGACTGATGACAGCAAAAAAAGGACACATGTTGCACTTCCATGTAATGATGTTGGAATTGCAATCGTTTTATAGAATTTCATTTGACTTATTTTGTGATAAGCATTACTGAGCGTCCTTGCAATAGTTCCACACATCGTTGAACAATTGTCCCTCCTAATGTAATGTGTGACAGATCCAAGATATTTAATTTCTGTTATCTGTACCAGGCAGAAATCATCCTAACATATTTCCAGTCTCTATAATATACATATATAGTTTTACTTTTAGAGGCATCACAGTTGTATGTTTTATTTATGGTAGTTAGTAGATCGTTTTCTTAGCAGATGACAGTGGCCGGATTACCGGCCTAGAGTAGTGTTAATTATTGGTTCCTATCGATATGAATAACTTTTGCTGTTGGTTCCTCCCATTTCATTATCAGATCACCAAGATATAAAATAAACAATACTGGAGATAGCAATCTTGTCTGAGCCGCTTGGTAGGTTATTTGGATTGTATAAATTTATGCTGGTGCGTAGGTACAAAATTTTAATAACAAGTATTCTGAAAGGCCTTTTATGCTCAAGCATACCTCAACATTTACTCCGATTTCTCTCATCAAAATCCTTTGGCGTAGTCGGTAAGCGCAATATGAGTTTCGAAATTGGATTCGAGTCTTTTTCTGTATGTTGCATACTGCGTCAATACATGAACGGCATTTCCGGAAACCGTTTTTCTCCCCTTCTAAAGAGGTACTCTGCTGTATAATACGTTGTTGTAGCAATTTCGTGAGCACATAATTTATATCCAGACTTGGCAGGCTGATGCCACTGTTGTTATCACCTGCCTTGAACAATAATATGACTCTCTTGTTCATGGATCATCTTATGTCTTTGATACATATTTTTCAAGT
>CM061921.1:24057544-24159292 GCA_031002005.1 Vandiemenella viatica
TGCGTCACTAGCAGATACTGGTTCAACAGGACGATGCCATGCATAGTAGCAGCCTATATCGACGTACAACCACTACAGAAGCAAATCACTAAGTCATGGCATATAGGATGTTACACCACAAACTATAATAATCTTATTAAAAGAATTAAACATACAGTAGACCTCTGCCAACAACGAACCTCACATGCTATCACTACAACATTGGCACAGCTCAGAGTGCAGTGGGGAGAACCTTTAACATATTACACTGATGGATCTAAGTTCGCAGACGCGGTAGGATGTGCATTCGTTGAAACATTCACAAACAGGTGCGGGAAATACAAGCTACCTCAGTCCGCAAGCATACTGACAGCGGAACTAACGGCGATCTTAGAAGCCTTACGGAATGCCAGCCACTCCGAACGTAAACCAGTTGTTATCCTCTCCGACTCAATGTCGGCAATGCAGCTCCTACAGCACCACACAACTACCACCCATCCAAATCCTGTGGCCCTTGAAATTATAAACTGGATATCCATACTAGAGAAAAGGGGCCAGCCAGTCACCATGGCGTGGATTAAAGCACATTGTGGGGTAGTGGGAAACGAAACAGCAGATGCGCTTGCCAAGGAAGCAGCCTATAATGGTGAGGTGAAACACCTTGATGTTCCCTACTCCGATCACTTTAGTTATTTCAGAAACAAACTGACGACTGTATGGGAGGTAGACTGGAAGACAGAAGCGCAGACAAAAGGTAGATTTTACAAATCCGTACAACAATATATTCCTACCAAACCGTGGTTTGAAAATAGCAAATTTCCCAAAAAATTAATTACAACGATCTTCCGCCTGAGAACAAATCACGGGCGCTGGCGTCAACATCTCCATCGCCTGAACCTAGTTGATAACCCGACCTGTGACTGTGACAGCAATCAAGATGAAACCCCAGATCACATATTTTTTGGCTGCTGCAAATATACTGTGGCTAGCGACACCCTCATAAGTGCCTTGGTAAGGGAGGGACAGCAATTGCCTACATCAACACCAACCCTACTAGCCTCAAATAACATAAAAGTATACCGGCTTTTGTACAACTTTGTCGCCAGTAACAACATAACGGTCTAACAAAACTCAACTATGGTAATAGACGGAAATACCCATATTCCATCAAACCTGATGATCAAGTCAATTCGTTCCTACACATGTAAATGTTGGTTCACAAGTAAATACCGAACCTAAATATGCATATAATTAACATGTAAATAATTAAATGGTTAAATACGTAAAGGTGTAAATAGTTAAATGAAGAAATACAAATGTATGTGACATGGGTGTATGTATACCTAAATATGTATATACTGAAATATGCAAATATTTAAATATATTGATAGGTAAATATGCAAATATAAACGTATGTGACAAGATTGTATGACTAATCCAAATGTATATAGCTAAATAGGCAAATTGTAAAATATGTATATAGATAAAGATGAAAATACCCAAAATGTAAACAAAATGTACGCAGCTTGGCTGCATGGCTACTTGCCAAATGCCATAAATAAATAAATAAATAAAAAAAAAAAAAAAAAAAAAAAACTTGCTCGGACAGCGGTGCCAGCAGTTTCCGCCACGCGGCACCGTGAATCACCGCACTGTTTAACACCTCCGCTGCCCCAACAGTGCAGTGCAGTGACCCTTACATTGTTAAGAACGGTTTCTTTGCATTGTAGCTAGTTTGTGACTTCAGTCTCTTATTAATCAGTGTTGTGAATAAACGTTTCTTTGCGGTTTGGCTGGTTTGGGGCTTCATACTCTTACTAATCTGTACCGTGTTTGAGTGTGAGTAAAATTATGGTACGTTACAGTTTGCAACAAAGAATATTTCTCTACGATACATATGTGAAGAAGAAGTCGTTTAAAAAGTGTCGCAGTAAATTTCGTCGCGAATATCCTGGCGCTTTACTGCCAGCTAAATCAACAATTCTGCGTCTGGTTAAAAAAGTAAGAGAAACGGGTTCATTTTTTAACAAAAAGAGACTGTCGGTCAACCGTATTCTCACAGAGGAGAAAATTGACGATATCGCTTTTCGACTAGAACAGTAAAAAATCATTAAGTCAGTTAGGGCAGCGTGTGTCTCGAAATATGTTCAGAAGATGTGAAATGTGCATTACACAAGAGTGTCAACACTTCCAGCATCTTTTATAAGGTAAGCTAATGAATTACGTCACATTTAAATGCTTAGCACATACAAGTTTATGAAATAGTCCGCGGTCGAACAATGCCGGGAGCTGAACGCTCGCTCGCCGCGAGCAGTTTCTTCCTTGTAGCGCTAACAGTGGGTTGCGTTTCCCGGCGAACGCCCTGTATAAGTTACACTGGCTGCCTCCACAGCACTACTTAGTTAACCAGGAAATTTCAAATAAATAACTGCATTTGGTTAAATTTTCACTTGTATTGTTAACAGAAAGTGTTACTGCGATACCAGCTAAAGACAGTTGAGGAACTGACTACACAAAAATACGAAGGGCAGAGATGAAAAATTATAATGCGAGGCATAGTTATAGGCGACGATCGTTTAAAATTACATCCTTCTATTTGTTTATTTACGACTATTAAATGCGTAAATTCATGTTATGAGAAGAGCATCTGATGTTAAGATTTTTTCTCTGTAGAAATTACTAGAACCAATTCACAACATAACGTATTAATTATTTGACAGAAGAAAAAGGAAAGCTTACACGAAACGTAAAAATTTACGAAATATATCATCAATAATGATAAATGAATAATTGTTATTCGTTTTTTAAATTATGCTTCCCTTACAAATTTTATCATAACAATAAAAATTTCCGTCATTTTTGACAGGCGTTATCGAAGTAATTACAATCAGCACAAAACCGGAGGCAGATATATATATAATGTCAGGCAGAGTGCGAGGCTGCTTTAATCACAGGGTATTCTATTTACCAAAACGAAGAGCATAGCGGGATTTTACTACGTAGTAAAAAGGTACTTTTTTAACAGAACTTAGAAGTTGTTTATCGGTATGTACTTTAAAAAATTCTTTAGTCACGTACGCTGCCCATGTAATGGGCTTATCCTGAAGTATATTTGTGGTTGGACTCAGTCCCTTTTACGTGGCCGATACAAACGTGATGTCATAAACGAAGATATTTCCCCGGATCTAAACTGCAGGGGCATTCCGAGCTGCTCTCAGTCTATTAGTACCGGTAAAGCAACTGTCACGTCCGCTGTTCAAAAACCAAAGTGGAAAGAAGTGACAACACCGTTTACTAATTGTTCTCTATTATAGTCTAGTTAGTTAGCTTATTGTTGGTGAAAAAGTTATAAAATAGTGACACAGTCACCGAGGATCATAGAGTCTGGTGGGTGAGCTGTCTCGCATTCGGGAGGACCCGGGTTCGATTCCTTGTCCAGTCATCGAGATTTCGGTTTTCCAGAAATCACTCCAATTTAATGCAGTGGTGGCTCCTTGAATATGTTGTGGTTGAATTCTTTCCATGCGCCTAGTGTTGAGGAACAAATCGTAGCCACTACCTCTCCTGCCCTGTTATTCCCCAAATGGTGAAAATTTCTTCAAATACTGGGGCTCGAAACAGCTAACTACTTTGCAAGCCTCAAACATCGTTATGATACCTAAACGACTTCAGTCAACGAGGTGGGCATTGAAGTGCCTTTAAGCTACGATGGTAGGTTATTTACCAGATCGTGAAACTGTGGTAGAATAGGAATGGCTGTGAACAGAACCAGTGAGCGTTAGACTTGTCTAAGATGCTAGAGAATTACAAACAATTATGAACAAAAACATAACGGTTAAGAATATTCGTTAAGTTCTCAACTCGAATCCCGTTCTCGATCGGTATGTCTATATGAACCTACAATAGCCTTTAGATTTGAGATACCTTTGATTTTTAAATGTGAAAACTTCACAATGCGGCATGGTTTGGATTTAATGTATAACTTTTTGTCTTACGGGGATAAATTAGAAGGCCTCGACAATATTGGAATATGCCGTAAAAGGAAACTCTGTCTTCGGGATTTCATGGCCACACAAGATTACATTTATACTAAATAATTCTATACATTCTAGAATTACTCACAACTTAAGGGAAAAGAAACAACCTTTAATGTCCTTGAATGGAAATATTAATTTTCGTTTGCTGTCGTTAGCAGCCTTTGTCTGTAGTAATCAGTCAGAAAACTCCAAAACATAATTTAGTTTCACACTTAGAATGACTTTTCAGCTTTACTATTTAAAATCTTACAATGAACTCATTGAAAAACCATTACCGACAGTTAATTAGTTATGGAAATGTGTCAAAACTATGTAAAAAGTATTGTAATATACACAGGAAACCCCATAATTTAGATAGAAGTCCCAAAATAATTTTAATTCAGTAGTTAAACGGTAATTTCAATACACACTTTAACCTCTCTCTTGAGAATTATACGCCATATGTAGAAGTAAATGTATGTTATATGATCAAAACTTTCATACTTCTGGAAAGAAAGACGATATTCTGTTACCGAGAGGGGTGGTGTAACGGTTAGCGTTCTGGCCTCGCATTTGGGAGGACGGCGGTTCGAATCCCCGTCCGGGCATCCAGATTTGGGTTTTCCATGGTTTCCCAAATCACTCCAGGCAAATGCCGGGATGCTTCCTTTAAAAAAAAAAGATATTCTGTTCTTCGTAGTTCACACGATTTTCCTCTCGTTCCAACGGTATACGGATATTACCAGTGAAATAAAATGAAGTAAAAAAATAACATTTTGTCACCAGTAAAGAACGCAGTTTTTTTTTATGAAATACATCGTTACTAAACGCTCGCGACTATGAGCGTGGTAGCTTGTCTGTTTAACGTTTCTGTCTTCTAAAAATTAATTTTTGTATATCCTGTAGCGAGTCAGTTCCCTGAAATAAACAATTTGAAGTATGTATTGCGATTTAAATTTTTCTGTGATCAAGAAGTTACGACGGCAATTAAAAGTTTTGATAACAGAGATAAGATGCTGTTTTAACGGAGAGGTATGAACACGACCAACCATTTGAATTATATTTGAGTTTCTTTTAATTCATTTGACAAAGTAGAATGTTGGAACTGGATCCCATTTTCACCAAAAAAGCTTGCTTCACAGACACAATAAAACGACGCACACCAGCACAAAGCTGCCACTGTACGCAAGCAAATTGCGCCACTGGCTTACTTTCTTCGTTTAGCATAGATTGTCTAAACAACCAAACTGTCGACTGGATGGATGTCTATAGCAATGTAATTGGTTTAAGAGTTTGTGTGTGTGTGTGTGATTGTCGGTATAGTAGAAAAATGAAATAAATCTTACCAGCATGAATTAGTATGTATTGGAAAATGATATTTCAATGTCTGAAAAATCACTAAATGAATCTATTAGGATCAGAGAAAGAATTTCTTTAGAATCCGACGCCTGATAAAAATATTTTGCTGAAAATTGTTAAGTAACTGAAGACACTACTGATTAACTTAGTTAACATTTAGTTCAAATACTTTCATAACAAACTGACACATTTCAAGGCTTTAACATTTAATTACTGTAGGGAATGCCACGCTAAGGTTTGACGATGTTTTAAGGTAACTTACAATATACCTAAAGGCATCAAAATCAGGGGTTACAAAGTTCAACTATCCTAGTATATACTAGAATTTTTAGTTATCTTTTCATTAAGTTTAGTACCTAAAATAACCAAATTTTCAAAAAGTACCCAAATGGCCACTTTCCCCGACATGTTTGGGCAAATTGGCCACTTAAATTTAAAATAAAAAATTAGTGATTAAAAACGCTCTAAATTTGTAAAACAGTGTACTTTATTTAAAAACTAGGTCATGTAGCTTGTAAATAATAGAAATTATAACGGGCAAAAGGCACTTTAATTGCAATTTTCGGAAACGAAGGAATAGCTGTATCGTTCAGCTCCATCACAGAGTTCGTGAGCCCAAAAGTAACACATTTGGCACTCGATCCATCGTTCTTGTAATGTTGAGTTGAAATAATTTCTTTGCAGTACAGGCACTGTATGTGTTCTTCATCATCAAATAACATTTTTGGGTTAGATTTTCTGTGGTTGGTGGTTTTCTGTCTAGCATTGGTTTCCTTCTTTTTCTGTTTTATTCTTTTTCTGTTTTATTCTTTTTGTTTGCTTTTGCAGCTTCAAGTACGTTTTTATATGAACTTGATGTGAAAATCTGCAAAGAACCTTTATTTTGGCCTTTGCATTTGCTTTTTCCTGCTATTGTTGCACGGCAGTATCCTTTGGGCTCACAGAAAAAGAAGTTTCCGGTCGTTGAAATATCACCACAAAATAGAAATGAATTAATTACTTTTGTTTTTTGATTATTATTAATATACTCACGTCAGCTTCTCATGATCATAAAGCATTGTATAGTGTTAATAAGCTACAAGGAATAAACAGAATCCGTGCGCAGCAGAGGCCACGGCCACCAGCAGGTGGCCACTTTGCCTGGTTTAGCGCCGTTACAGAAACATCATTCGATCTTAACGATATAAAGGAACAATCATGATCACCAAATCATGTTGTTTTGTTTTTTTGTTTTTTTTTTTTTTTACGTCTCTTTTTAACTTCGAGGTCTTTTAGAGACGGGAAAGGATGGGGGGCAAGGATGGGGGGCAAGGATGGGGGCAAGGAATGGGAAGGAATTCGGCCATGGTCTTTTGAAGGAAGCATCCCGGAATTTGCCTGGAGTGATTTGGGGAAACCATGGAAAACCCAAATCTGGATACCCGGACGGGGATTCGAACCGCCGTCCTCCCGAATGCGAGGCGAGAACGTCACCAAATCGGGAACTTACAGCAAACACATCACTCTTGCAAAATCATTTTGTTCAGAAACGGTAAGTCATCTGATTTCTTAGTAATAAATTGATATACTGACCACTTACCAAACATCAGAGTACTCAAAATCCACAAATATTCTAATAACTTCGAGAAATGATGCGCTAACCGGATCGGGCATCTCAAGGTAAAAGGAGGCATTAAGTTGCACCAGTTATGATTTTTCCCGTGTGATGGCACCATCCCTTAGCCCCAAAAACCCTCATGGCCACTTTGCCCGCAATGGCCGTTTTTGCCCGGCACTCCACTACTGTTCATATCACTTCAAAATAACTATACACCACAACAGTAATTGCAAGATCACATTTTTTTGTATACCTTGTTAACATGACATTTTCGGTCACACATCGTTGGCAAATTTAATATACACTAATAGAATAATATGAATAAAAATTATTATTTAATAACGGCAGATTGTCCACTGTACACCCAAATCATCTTTATAGTACACGTGCGTTAAATACAAACAATGTGAATGCTCTGATGGCTCTGCTGTTAAGGTGCATGAATGAAGAACGTAAAGGTCCCCTGTTCAAATCCCTGTCTCAGCGGGGTTACTAACCCTACTTTCACCTCTGGCACAGCGTGCTGTGTAATGTGAAGTACGCCAGAACGCTTCCGTCGTTCGGATTCGACGCTAAGCTGTAGGTCCCCCGTATCCTGTAGGATTACACGGTTAGGCTAAGGCGGGTACGTTAGGGATGGAACGCGCAGCCTGTAAAAACCGTTTCACCAGTTTATTACGACCACACGTGTATTTACCTGTGAGTAGCTCACACGTTTTGTAACTTAAAATTCATCAGAAACTACACGGAATTTTCCAATAAAGTATTTTCCTTGCCAGATTATAACATCAAAATATGGGAAACAGGATAATTTCAATCAGAATCAATAAATATTTAAATCATTGTATTGATCATTTTAAAGCACTGATCAGTAAGTGTGCTGAGAATTGATGAAAAATTGTTGGACTTATTTGTTCCAGTAATCTATCATCTACGTATTTTTTTACCTGTCACAAACCGTCGAATTGTTTGATGCAATCATACTTTTCTTCCTATCTTAAGCTAACCTCTTCACCTCATTATATCCTTTACAACCTAAATCTTCAGTTATCTGCTCGAGATGTTCTAATCTTTGTCTTCCTCTACAGTTTTTTCCTTCAGTTATTCCATCCACTTACAAGTTAACTGATTCCACATCTCTTAAAATGTGACCCAACATCCTGTATCTTTCTTACTCGTCAATTATTTCCATAACAGGTTCATTTTTTACTTAATTCGACCACTTAATTTTTAACATACTTCTATCGAACCGTATTCAAATGCTTCAAATTTCCTTCTTTCTGATAATCCTGAAGTCCATGTTCTAGTTACATAAAATGCTGTTCTGCATACATACAATTTTAGAAAGTTATTTCTGTGGCCTATATCAGTATTTGAAACTAAACAATTTCTTTCTACATAACGAAGTTTCTCCCACCGTTGAGAATTTATAAAAAGCTCACGGGTAACTAGCCGAGTTAACGAAGTGTTATCACACGATATTTCGGCGATCACGTTAACTTCACTAAAAGACAACTTGTACTCCCCTTTTTAATTTAAATTACTTTTTGTTTTAATTAATTGATCAACAATGAAAACATTATTACTATATGACATTAATAAAAAGAGGAATTGGAATTGTGCTGAAAAGGTTGGCAACACCGTTTCACATACAATGCATCAATCAACGTTCTATCATTCCGCTGGTGATGTTAAGTGTCCTTCCACTAAACACAACGGGTCAATGAGAATCTCTAGGGTGCAGGTTTGGTCATCAATACGACACTTCGGGGGTTTTACCAAGATTACTCTGTGGTTACCATATTTCGAAGGCGCCGTGTCGGCTTCCAGTGGTCTTCCATCGGCGACGACCTATCTGTACGTTCGCCGGTTGCCTCATCCACTCCGCAGGCGACATGCAACAAACAACACCACAGCAGCGCGTGCTAACCTTAGCCGCTGCACATCACATTCACTCATATCTCGGCTGCCACGCACGCAACCACACTGCCCGCAGCCAACTGTCCTCTCCACACACACCTAACGGCCCTCGCTACCTGCTAAAGACCGCATTCCAGAGCAGCCCTGTCACCATTTGTCTCACTTGTCCATCTGCCTGAGCCGATAGCCCAGCATACCACGAATAAACCATGTAGTGTTGCGATACACTACAATGGCGACTGTGCATGTGATCGCCGAAGTATCATATGATAACACTTCTTTAACTAGGCTACTTACCGAGAGAATTTTATAAATTAAAAAACAATCTTTCTCCGTTGAAATCTCCTTTCGCTAGTGCTATTCTGCTTTTAACAACGTTCCTGCTTCGGTCATCAGTTATAAATTTTCTCCTAGAGTAACAGAATTCAGTTACCTCTGGTATTACATCTTATCCTGTTTTTATACTTAACGTATTGTTATTACTATAATTTCTGCTACACTTTAAATACTTTCGTTCAAATACAGTTTAAATTTTCCATCAGTATTATATTTTGCCAAAGTAATTTTTTAATGTCATTACTCTATTTTGCTAACAGGACTGATTTTTTCTCTCTCTCTTTGAACAGTTATGCCACATTCAAATAACATTTAACTTTCAATCCCATCTAACATTATGTAAAAAAATAAGTTTACAAACGGCATAAAATTATTGTTTTTCTTGATTTTATATTAATGACATAGCCAGAATTGCTTCCCTTTAACATAAACCCAAACAGGTCTTCCACAGTTCTTTCTATTCTTATGTATATTATTTTCTTCTTCACCACTGTTTCTCAACATTACGGGCATGGTCAAAATGGAAGTTTTGATTTTGTGGCCGCATGCCCTTGCTAACGCCAAACATTTTATACCTACTGCCAGATCGTACTGCGTACTACTGGAGGAAGTGAAGTGTTGTCATCTGTGTGCGAAATGTTTAACTATATTCTGTGTGTGATAAGTGATTTTTGTGTGTGTGTGTGTGTGTGAAATGTGTAGTTTATGAGGCGGAGATTGGTGACCGTCGAGACATTCACCTCGGTAGCTGCAGTAAACCACCGAAAACCGCAGTAAGGACAGCCGATACGCGGGTGCCTGGGCACGTGCCCAGTTCCGGTGAACCTCCCCGGTCAAGTGCGTGGCGCCTCGTCGCAGTGATCCACACTGGTGGGTCGTTCTTCTCTATATTAACCTAGCAAAATTTTCACATTTGTCAGCTAGGGGTTTTTTCGGAAATCTGAAGATGATACTTCATTTAAAATCATCCGTGGTTCGGATTCCACGTTAAACTGTATGTCCCCTGTACCCGGCAGGATTGTCGGGTTAGGTTAAGGCGGCTACGATAGGGGCGGAATGCACAGCCAATAAAAACCCTATCTCCAGGTCATTACGACCACACGAAATTAGAGTGGTCTGGTGGCTCAGTGGTTAAGCGTCTGACTGGAGATCGTAAGGTCAGCGGCTCGAATCCCTCTCTCGGCGGGGATTTTCATAGGCGCATAACCCGACCTTCACCTCTGCCACAGCTTGCTGTGTAAAGCGAAGTACACCAGAACGCTTCCGTGGTTCGAATTCCACGTTAAACTGTAGGTACCCTGTACCCGACAGCATTGTTGGGTTATGTTAAGGAGCCTACGATAGGGGCGGAATGCGCAGCCAGTAAAAACCCTATCTCCAGGTCATTACGACAACACGGAATTATTATTATTTAAAATCAGTTGGACTCTCTACTGTTACGTGGCTTATTGATAGCAGTTAGAATAATGTTGTGGAGTCCTTACTAATTTTCAAACCGTCCTATCCATACATTTCTTAGTCGTATTCCTTCCATCAGTTAGATCTATTCCCACCAGCGAGTTTGATGTTTATACATCTCCTTTTCTCCAAAATTTTGTTTGATCCTCTTACGGGCCGCATCTACTTTACCAACGACCATTTCCTATTCTACTTATTCTCACTTCTCTTGCAATTCCTTTTTAATTTAATTCCAAAACATCTATGCTGCAATATTCCTGCTTCATCCTGATTTTTTATGCTTTCTTCTCTGATCCATCAACACCAAAATGACTTCTATGGTCCAAGGTTTTTGGTCACCTTCTGTCAGAAACTTGCTTGCCGGGGGGACCAACTCTTCCCAGCACCAAGCTTTACTGATCTTTGACCGTTTACTCTGGCCTCGGGGTTTAACACAGTCGCCAACTACTCGAATTACCCCAAGCAGTAAGGGTTTAAAACACTAATATATGAACAGTTCACACTGGGAGGAGCAGACTACAAATAAAGAATCGTCATTTAAAAAGTTCACACAGTATATTGTTCAAAGTAATTAATATATATATACAATTCCCGAGTACCAGAGCGTGTACACCTTAAAGGCAATCAGACTTCATCACCGAAAAATAGATTGCAAAGTTCAGACATGCAGCATCATCACTTGGTCCCTAAAATATTTCCACGTTGCTTCTAACATGATAACTGCTACCCAACACCCATGTGCCTCCCACACTAGACCAACCACGACGATAGACGACCGACAAATAGACCATGTGTAGCACGCGCGCTGTCTTAAATAGCCTCCTAGCGACATTCAGATCACTACGCGCCAATCAAATCTCATAATCTAAAATTCTTTTTGCGTCACCTAGATAGCTTTCCTTTGGTATAAAATCTCAGATACTTCCCTTGCCATCAACTTACCAAAATATCCACCCCTTTATATAACTTGTTCATATAGATTTATTTGATGTGACCCCGGAACTATTTTCTCTCCTCGAAGCATGTGGTTCTTTGGCGCGAAACCAACTCGTGGTCTTTAACAGTCTTGCTTATAAATGGCCGATATTTTCATATAATTTCTAAATTAAGTAACTTCTCTTGCAGAATTGCGATTTCAAATCTAAGATCACCAGTGTATGCTTGAATTTTCCCCTAATATAGTTAACAAATTCTAATCGGAAATGATTTCTTGGTTAAACTAACTTACGCGGTCCCACTTGAATAAATGACTGTGGCTACTGCCTGAAGCTACCTGCCTATGGAAAACCCAAACTAAAACATCTTTCTACTCTTTTACACCTGAAAATAATGCTGCGACTTCAACTTTTCTTAACTGAAAGTAAGTTTAGGGGTTATAGGGAGGATGCTAGGCCCCTGACACGCCCCTGTAAAATCGCGACTCTTCTTTAGAAGAAAGAACGAGGCAAGATTTTCTCAGAAAATGGAAAGAAAACTATTCCCCCTCGTGGAATTTGGTCCATATGTGACTTCACTCACACCATCATTATACAACTTTTCAAAACATTCACTCATGCCACAAAACAAAGTTCACAAAATATTTGAATTGATAATGACTTGTAATTGAAAACATTAATGTAAAAATGTCAAAATTGCCAAAATAATTATTAACTCCTACTCTCTCTGGTACCGGTTCACTTTACCTTAGGTACAAATTTTATAATAGAAACAATACAAGAAACCTGCCCAAAATTCAATAAAAGTATGTAAAATGTACATAGAACAAAATGCAAAAGTTACAAAATGTGTAGAAATAGTACAAAATATGAAAAATAGAGAAAATTGCCATAATATGCTTAGCATGTGTAACATTTGTGCATTGTTTTAGTCTTTCACAAATATCAAAATCATTACCAAATGACACAAGAGAAATGTATTGTTGAAATAGATGTTTGTCACTTTTATAGTGTCCATCTTTCAAACCACTTTTCCACTAATTATATAGATTATGCTGTCAGGGGCCTAGCATCCTCCCTATAACCCCTAAACTTACTTTCAGTTAAGAAAAGTTGAAGTCGCAGCATTATTTTCAGGTGTAAAAGAGTAGAAAGATGTTTTAGTTTGGGTTTTCCATAGGCAGGTAGCTTCAGGCAGTAGCCACAGTCATTTATTCAAGTGGGACCGCGTAAGTTAGTTTAACCAAGAAATCATTTCCGATTAGAATTTGTTAACTATATTAGGGGAAAATTCAAGCATACACTGGTGATCTTAGATTTGAAATCGCAATTCTGCAAGAGAAGTTACTTAATTTAGAAATTATATGAAAATATCGGCCATTTATAAGCAAGACTGTTAAAGACCACGAGTTGGTTTCGCGCCAAAGAACCACATGCTTCGAGGAGAGAAAATAGTTCCGGGGTCACATCAAATAAATCTATATGAACAAGTTATATAAAGGGGTGGATATTTTGGTAAGTTGATGGCAAGGGAAGTATCTGAGATTTTATACCAAAGGAAAGCTATCTAGGTGACGCAAAAAGAATTTTAGATTATGAGATTTGATTGGCGCGTAGTGATCTGAATGTCGCTAGGAGGCTATTTAAGACAGCGCGCGTGCTACACATGGTCTATTTGTCGGTCGTCTATCGTCGTGGTTGGTCTAGTGTGGGAGGCACATGGGTGTTGGGTAGCAGTTATCATGTTAGAAGCAACGTGGAAATATTTTAGGGACCAAGTGATGATGCTGCATGTCTGAACTTTGCAATCTATTTTTCGGTGATGAAGTCTGATTGCCTTTAAGGTGTACACGCTCTGGTACTCGGGAATTGTATATATATATTAATTACTTTGAACAATATACTGTGTGAACTTTTTAAATGACGATTCTTTATTTGTAGTCTGCTCCTCCCAGTGTGAACTGTTCATATATTAGTGTTTTAAACCCTTACTGCTTGGGGTAATTCGAGTAGTTGGCGACTGTGTTAAACCCCGAGGCCAGAGTAAACGGTCAAAATCAGTAAAGCTTGGTGCTGGGAAGAGTTGGTCCCCCCGGCAAGCAAGTTTCTGACATGGCAACGCGGTCGACCCTGTTGAATTAATTTTCGACAAGGCGTGCAGTTTTCATCACGACGACGAGAGCAGATCGGCCCATTCCATTCTCCTTGGGGACGGCAGCTGCGGCAACGATGCTACCGACAACGTGGAGGCTTTCCGGCGTCCTATACCAGACCACACGACAACAAGCTTCTACGACACACCATGCCGACATCAGAAAAACAAGATAAGTATAATTCAAACCACTCCGACGGCACGTTTGCGTGCTTTCCAAGAACTTGCACCTGAATATTCATATCGGGCCGTTCCAACTGGAATTTGCCGGGACATTCTGTTCTTTAATATTTCGTTTTTTTTTCTTCCACCAGTTGCGACGAAATATTTGCAATAACTCTTCCACCAATAGTTGAACCAGATGTTCTTTTCATTTGTAGATTCCGTAATCACAACGGGAACGTTTTTATTATGTCCACCTTTGAGTGATTATTTCTTTGTGCTATGCCCGATTACACCCAATTATAGCGGGTTTTCTATTCTTTGCCACTCGACGGAGTTATTCCTTTTCAAGAATTTACGACGATTCAGTGCCTTCCTGTGAAGGGGATATTTTCTACAAGAAGTGAAACATTTTGGATTTGTGTGTTTTTTTTTCCAGGTTTTATTTGTTTTATGTTCATATGCAGTCTTTATCGATTTTGTCTACACCGAGTGAAATTGCTATTGTGTTTTTATATTGCTGTTGGTCCGGCCATTCTGTGAACAGCTGACAGGCCTACCAACCTATTCCTATATTGGCGATTTGGGAGAAACTGAGCTCACAGTTTACTTTGTGTTGGCTATCTTGTTTTGTTTCACGGGGCGAGCCAAAATTTGTTTATTCATAATTTTTAATTTTATCTCATCAGCATAAAATTCTGCTTTTCAATATGGAACCAAAATTGCTTGCTTCAGATAATTCAGATGCAACTCTCAATACTACCATACATATTTCTGAGTCTGTAGCGGATGAAGCCAGGGGGGTATCGACTCCTACAGTTGACCTAGTCCCCATTAATGGTGATGAAATTACAGGATCCAGGAATGGGGGAGTATTGTCAGACTCGGGTAGTGATTTCGAGGGATTTTTAGAAGCACAACAGAGAGCCAAGGATGTACTACCTGACACATCCCAATTAGCAATTCTGAATATTTTATCTGCTTTAACTAAACAAATCGAAAACCAAAACCAGAAATTTGATGGCGTGGGATCAGCGATCACTTTACAATTCGAATCGCAATCCACTATTTTGAATAACAAATTTCAGGAACAATCCACTATTTTGGATAACAGATTTCAAGAACAAGCCATTGAAATTCAACAGATCTCGTCGAGGGTAGATAGTACATTGCAAACACACTCAGAACAGATAAATCAGAAACTCGCACAACATCTTGAAAAGGTGAACATTACCTTAGAAGAACAGAAAAACACTATTAGAAAAGAGGTCACTATAACTATTCAGAATGCTGGGGAAGTCTGGAAAGAAAATGTTTTGCAGTCAGTTAATTACTCTATTCAGGAGATGTCTAACAATTTAAGTAAACAAATTCAGGATACTTCTATCTCTCTTGCCTCTGACATTTCAAATATAGACCAGAAGTTACAAACTTTTAGGGAGAACTGTCAGCAATCAACTAGTAAACTCCAACAAACTTTTGATAATTTTCAAGTTGATGTTATCAGAAAATTTGAAACTACATCGGAGATTATACAAACCCTGAACGATGAAATCAAACAAGTAGATAGCAAGGCTGGCAAAGCTATTCAGGCACTAAATACCAATGTGAACACACTCAATGATAATATCACTACGGTGCATAGTAAACTTACGGATTTGCAGACTAGTAATAATACTTGTTTAGGAAAAATTACTGACCTTGAACAATCTGCAAACCAAACAGCTGGTAAGTTAAAGAGTTCCAACACAATATGCTTCGCACAAATGATAGGTGTTCCTCTGTAGAGTCAAAGGTTGAGTCTATTTCGCATATACAACAAAACACTTCTCAGAATATTGCACACTTGCAAAACCAGGTGGAAACCGTGCAAAGTGATATACAAGGTTGTCAACAAAAAGTGGAACAGTTAGTTAAGAAAGGCATTCAAGCTTCTGATATTAGATTACCTGACTTATCTTTGATGAACTACCCTAAAATTGAAGTCCAAAAATTTGCTGAACACGGCTCAGTTCACCCTGTTACCTTTATTCAGAGTTTTGAGGCATACCGTTCTTTTGATTATCTCCCTGATAAAGAAAAGATTGAGTTGATCTTCCAACATTTGCAGTATTCCAGTAGGACATGGGGAGTCTTACACAAAGACAAGTGTGACACCTATGATCAGTTTAAAAAAGTTTTCTTGGATAGGTTTTGGTCTTCCAATATCCAGTATAATGTTAAGAGAAGCATTTGTAATGGTCCTCCATATAATCCCAATGGAAAGAAAACAATGACTGAATTTTTTCTGCAGGAAGTTGCTAAAGCATGTCATTTCACAGTGCCCATTCCTGAAGAGGATCTTGTTCGGCATATTTTGTGGAGATTGCCAACTAATGTTCAACAACCTTTTGCCCTCTTGCGAATTAATTCTATAGAATCAGCTGAGCAGACCTTAACTGATTTGGACATGCAACTTGCAAATCGCCAAGAGCATCCCAATTCTAATAGGAACCCATTTCAGAACAACCAACATAATAATAATACTGGGAATCAAAGGAATAACAATACCCCAAATACTCCAACTGAAAATCATGGGAAATCTACTCAGAATCAGCACCAACAATTTAATCATTCGGAAGGGACCTATTATCACAACTCTAATTCCAATAGAGGGGGCTCTGGTATTCGAGGTTTAGGAAGAGGTAGAGGCAGGGGAGGTAGAGCAAGCACTCCACCACTCCCCACCAGCAGTCTCAATATCAGGATAATGATGTTTTTGAAACCATTGATATACATAGTAACCCTCCACCTCAACAAACAAAAAATTAATTTCTGCCAATGTTAAGGTCCGAACAGAGGCTACTTGTGAACAAGGACCATCTCAGACTCGACAACTAAATACGTTGTTTCATGATATAAGAGAGGATTTACTAGAGGAAGAAACAGAAGAAATTGAACAGCTGGTACAGGTTCCCATCATAACAGTTACTGTCAAAGCGAAAGCATTGGATATTCTCTTGGATACGGGAGCAGAATTATCTTGCATCTCGGAGACTTTGTACAATAACCTGAATGATATTTCATTTGTTCCATATTATGATGTGCCTCATATGTCTGCACTCACAGCAACTGGTCGAAAAAGTAAACTAATTAAGATCCAAGCATTATTAGAATGTGAAATTCAGGATATTAACTTTGATTTTCATGTTTATGTTGTCCCTGATCTCCAACCCGATGCAATTTTTGGTATCGATTGGTTGTGTGATGTCAAAGCCAATTTAGATTGTGCTCATGGCATTCTACACTGTTCTATTGACCAACATGAGTTGTCAATTAAGCTAAAGAAAGGATGGAAGGATACAAGGGTACCTTCAGTAAAAGTTTTCAGGAAGAATGTCCAACTTTGTAGCAGTAAAGAACCTTCATTTTGTAATAAGTTAGTTCAATTCTGGGTGGCAAAATTAAATATACAGGGTAGTGACAAGGTATTAGATAATGTTCTTCAGAGTGTAGAACCACAATATAAAGGAAAACTTTCACACCTGTTAGAAGAATTCAATGATGTTTTTAAGGACCAACCCGGATTGATTCATAACTATCAATGTCACTTAAAGGTTTCTTGTGCTACTCCATTCTTCATTAAACCCTACCCCATCCCAATTGCTAAAAGACAGATGGTAGAAGACGAGATCAATAGGATGCTTGAGTGGGGAGTAATAGAGAGGTCTAACAGCCCCTACAATAACCCACTAGTTGTTGTCATAAAAGCCGACCAGACAGTACGCTTGGTACTAGATGCACGAGTTCTTAATAAATATCTTCAAACCGAAAGGGACCATCCCTTACCTATCGACGAGATACTTCATAATTTTAATGGGAAAAAGTTTTTAACGTCACTTGATCTAAGTGCTTCATATTGGCAAGTACCTATTGCTCCGGAGTCAAGACAATATACTGCATTTTTATACCAGGGTAGATGCTACCACTTCAAGGTTCTCCCGTTCGGCCTCCCTCAACAATTCAGTTGCAAACTTCATTAGAGCTCTTGATCTAGTGTTGGGACCTGTACTGCTAAATAAAGTACATGTCTATGTAGACGACATCCTCATCGCCAGCGATACAATCCAGGAACACTGGAACACAATAAGAGAAGTTCTTATGGCATTAAGGAGAGGGGGGATGACGGTCAAATTGAAGAAATGCATCTTCCTGACTTCTAAAATTGAATTTCTGGGTCATGTAATATCTCCTCAGGGTATCTCCCCATCACCTGACAAACTAGCAGCTATAAAAAAATTTCCAAGACCTAAGGATAAATCCCAACTCCAAAGCTTTTTAGGACTTTGCGGATATTACAGGAAATTTATCCCATCTCAAGTCCTTAACAGTCCACACTTCCAGCAACTAAGGAAAAAGAACTCTGTTTGGAAGTGGACACCTCAATGTGAAGAAGATTTTATGAAAACCAAAGACGCATTACTCCAGAACATAGTCCTCCATTCACCCAATTGGGAACTACCTATTTGTATGTCCTCTGATGCTTCGGATTACGGAATGGGGGTAGAAATTTTTCAGGAAGTTCCTTCAGATAAAGGAATGCAAAAACACACCATTGCTTTTGCTAGTAAGATACTAAACAAAGCCAGAAAAATTATTCGATTACACAGAAAGAAGCGCTTGCGGTCGTGTGGGCATTTCAAAGATTTCGCTATTTGCTACTTGGCAGAAAAGTCATCGTATATACGGACCACAAGGCTTTATCCTTCTTACACAAATGTAAACTTTTACCAGGCAGATTAACAAGATGGACACTCTTTCTACAAGAGTTTGACTATGAAGTTAGATATATACCTGGGCAGGAAAATTGTATTGCTGACGCCCTGTCAAGACTCCCAGAAGGACTAGATGACACAGACGGAGCAGAAATTAATATGGTACAACCCAGAATTTTGTATTTGCGTAAAGTTCCTCATGAACAAGATATTAGAAATGCACTTACTAACATGCAAAATGAACAACTCAAAGATGAGGTCCTCACTGAAGTAATTACTAATTTACAGCAAGTAGAAGCAACAAATAAACTACATTCTTTCTACTGTTTTAAGAATGATGTACTATTCCAAAGAACTGATGTTGCTACTGATCATTGGAGATTGTGTATACCGCAACATCTTGTAGAACGGTTAATTGAATACCAACATTTTAGCCATGGGCACACTGGTCCACAAAAATGCTTCAAAATTCTGGGACAATATGTTTACTTCCCCAACATGTACAAACAGATCAGTAAGTTATTATCCTGTTGTAAAATTTGTCAAGTCAATAAGGTTGATACGGTAAAGAGGGCAGGTGCTATGCAGAATATTATACCCACAGCACCTCTACAACTTATTTCTTTGGATTTGTTCGGCCCGTTGCCTCGATCTAGAGGGGGAGTAGCACACATTTGTGTTATCATGGATGTGTTCTCTAAATTCTTGAAACTTTACCCCCTCAAGAGAGCAACTACGAAAGTCGTGTTGTCAAAGATTTCTTCTCACTATATACCACAGATGGGTAAGCCTTCAGCTATCCTTACGGATAATGGCCCACAGTTTGCTAGTCATACCTGGACTACTCAGTTAGAAGACTTAAATATTGAAGTATTAAAAACTGCGTACTACCATCCACAATCTAATCCAGTTGAACGAGCCTTACGTGAACTAGGGAGATGGTTCCGTACATATTGCGCAGATAACCACAAAAGCTGGGCTTTACAAGTCCCATATATTGAAGATGTTTTGAATTCTTTGCCACATGACTCTACATCTGTAACCCCATTTGAGATCATGTTTAATAAACGCCCGCCGCATATGATAACAGAAATTATTACCTTTCCTTCAGAACTGCAACTCTCTTATCAGAAATCATTGCAACTTGCCCTTGACCAATTACACAAAAAGGCACAGGAGAGAAAGTTAAGGCACGATCAACATATTAAGCATACATCATATAATATTGGTGAGTTGGTATTGGTACACACACACTTAAAGTCTTCAGCTATCAATGATGAAATTAAGAAATTTTTTCCTCTATATGAAGGCCCTTTTGCAGTGTCTAATGTCCGCCATTGGAACTCTTATACGTTGGTACACCCTGATTCTAAAAAATTGAAAGGCCACTACCATGTTACGGCTCTCAAACCCTATAAATGTGCTTTGGATTTTTCGAGTGTTGGGAATTCTGAACAATAGAAGCCTCAGGGACACGTAACTGGCGTGCGTGGGTGGCTTCCACGAGGTCCCAGCTGAGATTGCCTTTGTTTATCCTAGTCTTGGGGTAATCTCCTCTAACATCTATTCTATCAGCTCCTCTCTGCTAAACCCTTCCTTTCGACAATGTGGCAACACATTCTGTCTTTTCACCTTTTCCAATTCTTTTTCTCCACATATGATGTGACATTGGGACAAATTTCCTCATGTCCCAATTATATAACAAATAGGGGGTTACGGTTATTATTCTAGTCCAGTGCTGTAGAGCATAGACTCAGCCTGCGATTCAGAACAACACACCTTAATTTGAATTTTTTTAGATGCACCATAGTTAACGGACATGTAAGCTCCTTTTGAGCATAACCGGCGAAATGCGGTATGACTCTTTAAAGTTAAGCTACGTTTTACCCGGCTAGGTGACATACATATGACCTCTTCGATACCATACACTGTGGATACATATTACACAAATGGAACTTTTAGGGTGATTATCCTCTATACTTCAACACATGGCTCTACAAGTTAGTGGTTTACTACGATGGCAACACAGCTGTTTTGAAGATCTATACAAGAAGTGATAGGTTATACAAGTCATTCATTATACGTACTTAACATTTTTTTTTGACCAGTATACTGGCCTCACACAATTGCATTGTGATATGATAAAAAGGGTTTTATTAGTATTGTGTTTAACATCAGTATACTGATGCATTAGAAACTTTCGTTTCACTCCACCCTACTACTTAAACATAGGATATATATTTTGTTGTAGAACTCTGAGTTGAACCTTGGCTTCCATCTGAAGAATGTTAAGAGTAATGGCTCTTGAACTTTTAGTACATGTTTTTAAATCCTTTTTTTTATGATAACCTATACTTTGTCAGAATATTTTTGATTTTGTATTAGTAATAAGATTGGTAATTTTGCAACTTTGTATTGATTTGACACCTTCAGTGTAGTTTTAATTTTGGGTGAAGAATCATAAATCATTGTAAATAATTTTGTTTAAGAACATTTTTCCATAATTACTTTGTCAATATTGGGCATTTATTGTATTTAACCCAAGAATCTCCAAGTGATTATTATTCACATTGTTTTTTTTTTTCTTCTTTCTTTTCAATTTCAATATTTAACATTGTTATATTTTGCACTGGTAAAGTCATTTCTACTATGTGTAGAGTTTAATTAGATGTGCTGATAAGATATTGATACTGGCTTGTATTTGACAGGTTGCCCACCAGAGCATCTGCTGACTTCTTGCTGTGCAGGATCAGAGATTATAGGACTTTCGCTCTGAACTCAGGCAACGGAGGCATTTTTGTATTTAGTTTAGCCTCAACAGGTGTCGACCCATGCCAGGACTAGGTGAAATTTTCCCTTTTTAGTGTTTAACAGGACTAAGGTCGAGTTATCCCTTTTCAAGTGTTTTTACAATCTCCGGATGCATAATCTATATAATTAGTGGAAAAGTGGTTTGAAAGATGGACACTATAAAAGTGACAAACATCTATTTCAACAATACATTTCTCTTGTGTCATTTGGTAATGATTTTGATATTTGTGAAAGACTAAAACAATGCACAAATGTTACACATGCTAAGCATATTATGGCAATTTTCTCTATTTTTCATATTTTGTACTATTTCTACACATTTTGTAACTTTTGCATTTTGTTCTATGTACATTTTTTACATACTTTTATTGAATTTTGGGCAGGTTTCTTGTATGTTTTCTATTATAAAATTTGTACCTAAGGTAAAGTGAACCGGTACCAGAGAGAGTAGGAGTTAATAATTATTTTGGCAATTTTGACATTTTACATTAATGTTTTCAATTATTACAAGTCATTATCAATTCAAATATTTTGTGAACTTTGTTTTGTGGCATGAGTGAATGTTTTGAAAAGTTGTATAATGATGGTGTGAGTGAAGTCACATATGGACCAAATTCCACGAGGGGGAATAGTTTTCTTTCCATTTCTGAGAAAATCTTGCCTCGTTCTTTCTTCTAAAGAAGAGTCGCGATTTTACAGGGGCGTGTCAGGGCCTAGCATCCTCCCTATACCCCTAAACTTACTTTCAGTTAAGAAAAGTTGAAGTCGCAGCATTATTTTCAGGTGTAAAAGAGTAGAAAGATGTTTTAGTTTGGGTTTTTCCATAGGCAGGTAGCTTCAGGCAGTAGCCACAGTCATTTATTCAAGTGGGACCGCGTAAGTTAGTTTAACCAAGAAATCATTTCCGATTAGAATTTGTTAACTATATTAGGGGAAAATTCAAGCATACACTGGTGATCTTAGATTTGAAATCGCAATTCTGCAAGAGAAGTTACTTAATTTAGAAATTATATGAAAATATCGGCCATTTATAAGCAAGACTGTTAAAGACCACGAGTTGGTTTCGCGCCAAAGAACCACATGCTTCGAGGAGAGAAAATAGTTCCGGGGTCACATCAAATAAATCTATATGAACAAGTTATATAAAGGGGTGGATATTTTGGTAAGTTGATGGCAAGGAAGTATCTGAGATTTTATACCACAGGAAAGCTATCTAGGTGACGCAAAAAGAATTTTAGATTATGAGATTTGATTGGCGCGTAGTGATCTGAATGTCGCTAGGAGGCTATTTAAGACAGCGCGCGTGCTACACATGGTCTATTTGTCGGTCGTCTATCGTCGTGGTGGTCTAGTGTGGGAGGCACATGGGTGTTGGGTAGCAGTTATCATGTTAGAAGCAACGTGGAAATATTTTAGGGACCAAGTGATGATGCTGCATGTCTGAACTTTGCAATCTATTTTTTCGGTGATGAAGTCTGATTGCCTTTAAGGTGTACACGCTCTGGTACTCGGGAATTGTATATATATATTAATTACTTTGAACAATATACTGTGTGAACTTTTTTAAATGACGATTCTTTATTTGTAGTCTGCTCCTCCCAGTGTGAACTGTTCATATATTAGTGTTTTAAACCCTTACTGCTTGGGGTAATTCGAGTAGTTGGCGACTGTGTTAAACCCCGAGGCCAGAGGTAAACGGTCAAAATCAGTAAAGCTTGGTGCTGGGAAGAGTTGGTCCCCCCGGCAAGCAAGTTTCTGACACTTCTTTCCTAATGCCTGATGTTTCTTTACGATCTTTGATTATCTTTTTCTTCATTGTATTACATTCTTGCTCTGCTGAATTCCTTTCGGAGTTTTTCTTAGACCCAAGTCTACATTTTCTGCAAATATCTGTCAAGTGTGATTCATTCAGTTTTCTCACTTTAAGGTCGGTTTTGCCTGATATGCATTTTTACTCCATTGATTTTCAGCCTGCACTTCATAACTGTTACTTTTTATGTCGAGTGTGAATCAGCTCCCGGGAATCTTAATATATGTTTAACCATTATAAAATCTGGCTGATATCTACCTGTAACCTTGGACGTTTCTTAGTATATCCTTTGTACAGATTTTGAAATAGTTCGTTAGCCATGGGTCAGTTTACATTTTCCATAAATTTCTAACAACCTGCTTCCTTGCTCATTTCTTTTTCCAATAATAAAACATCCTATATTAATACTCTCTTTTTCTGTTCCCACTCAGCATTCGCAACATCTCGATCTTCGTCAACGCCCATGAAATTAGTACAGTTACTTTCATTGATATATTCCTCAGACTATTCTAAATTAAAGACAACCTTTGATTTTTATACTACAATAAATTTTATTATTCTTTTAAACCATAGTACTCTGTTTGTCTCCAATAAAATATATGTTTATTTTGCTTTATCTGCATATTATGGTACTAATTTAATAACATTATCACAACCCCTTCCAATTATTTTTCGTTAGTAATATTATTACTATTATTATTATTATGCTATTATTTTAATTATATTGATTATATGGTTCACAGATATTTGTATAAATGTCTAAAATATGTTGTATATTTTTTCCAGGTTTCCACAGACAGTAGTTTGTATTGTAATCGGGGAAGCTTTAGTTTATAGTCTTTAAGAATTTGTTTTGTAGTATCTTTGGCCCACAACAGCTGGGCGCATTATTAAGTGTTCCCTGTCCGAGCGAGCGAGACGAATGTGTTGCACCGCGTAGGTAATGTCACATGGGAGCGTGCATAAACTACGTGGCTTGGTCGGGGGGGGGGGATAGGGGTTGGCTGGAAGGCTACACTGCGCTACGCGGAGAGGGGGAGGGGATCCGAGCCAGGACACGTAGCTTTCCATACATATCACAATTAAAATGAGATACAGAACACACAACAGCATGTGAAATTCATTTCCTTCATATAAATCTCGCCGTATGTAATTTACAATAGTCTGAGAAGAGAAAACGGTAAAAAGTCTCTTCTACAATCAAAAGGGGGGGGGGGGGGTAGAGGCAAAAGCCAAGTCGAGCTACGTGGGGGGGAGGGGAGGTTCACAGGAGGCCAAAATGGAGCTACGTGATTTATGGACGTTCCCCATGACACGAGTTTGTGCTGACTATAAGGAAGTTGTAACAGTCTATAAACTGTGTTAGAAGTTTGTCTGGATGTTATATGAGTGTAAATAAGAGGTTCGAGGAGCGGAGTTTATTAAATCCATTTGAAGAGTGTATTTTCATTTGTGACCTCTTAACAATACCTTGCGTTTGTTGGTGATTGTATAATTAACTATATTAATCAAATCTTTTTCTCAGCTCACGGCTTGCGCATGTTGAATGATGACAAAATGGGCCTAAATCAACCAGAAGCCCGCCGTCATCACCGATTAGTGTGACAATACTAATAATCAACGCAGATATTTGAGGGATACTAATCAGATGGAAAGCTTATAGCTGTATTTTAGTTGTCAGAAAAAAAATACGTTTTCACTGCTAACCATTGCTAATAGGGGATCTTTTATGTAGTATAAGGAAGAAACTTTTAAGTTTGTTATTAATATTTTTAATTTGAGCGTTTATGATCAAACGATTAGCTCCTTTAATTTATATATCTAGTAACTACTCCTAATTTATTCTTTTCACACCACTGTGTAAATTCCATCAAATTTTTAAAATATAGCCTACCGATATCATCAAAACAATCGTTAATATTACAGCATCAATATTTCATTATTGCCAACGCTTCTGAAATAAGTGAAGTTTGTGTTCAGTTTTCTTTTACTTTCATAGCTTTACTGTCGCCATGCTTTTCATTTTTACAAGGTTCTGAATTAATTCATTCAGGTATTTAACCTCAGCGTTATTTTTTCTTGTGGCTTCACGCCTCGTCGCCATCGAAGGCATTAGAGGCGGAGAATGATACTAGGATAGGAACGTGAAAAAATTCGTCCATCCCGGCAAACACGTAGAGTAAGGGAGCGTCCATAAACCACGTAGCTCTATTCTGGCCTCCTGTGAACACCCCCCTCCCTCCACGTAGCCCGACGTGGCTTTTCCTCTACGCCTCCACCCCCTTAGCGTGGCACGTAGCTTTTTCCCCCCTATTGTTCTTAGAAGACATTTTTTACTGTTTTCTCTTTTCAGACTATTATAAATTTCATATGGAAATAATTAAATGACGGAAATACACACTCACGTGCTGTTGTGTGTTCTGTACCTTATTTTAATTGTGATAAATAATATGAATAAGAAGCTACGTTGCTTGCCTCTGAACCCATCCTCACCCCAAGTAACCCAGCGTAGCTACCTACCTAACTCCTCCCCCCCCCCAAGACTGAGCCACGTAGTTTATGGACGATCCCTAATTAAGGGTAACGAACATACCCACTAGCGTAAATATTAGTGATTTGAAGCTCATCCCCCCATTAGCTTAGCAGTCTAGTTGCATTTTGTATAGCAAAGAATGTTTTTCAAAACCTAATAATTAATAATATCCACCCCCTAAATTTTCTACAACGCTAGGATGCAGTATCGTGTCGTCATGCAGTTTCATGATACCGTAATAAGTAATGACAATAAAAGAAGTTCGCATTTTCACTCGGTTACCAGTA
This sequence comes from Vandiemenella viatica, assembly GCA_031002005.1. Lineage (NCBI taxonomy): Eukaryota > Metazoa > Arthropoda > Insecta > Orthoptera > Morabidae > Vandiemenella > Vandiemenella viatica. Next base: position 24,083,654 of record CM061921.1, read on the forward strand.
TGAGATTTTATTTTAATCAAGTGGTCCACTGTCCTTGTTTTTATTCACTTCGTCCGTTGGCCGATCAGCTGGTCCAAAAAATCTACAGGCACCAGTAAAACAAGAGAATATATATTTTTTGTGCTCGTTATCCTATTCAACGGCTATTTTAAAGGATCAATGGAAAACATATTGCAATTTTATACATATCGAAATTACTGATCTTCGATTCACATTAATAACATACCATTCTTCCTTGATAACAACACGAGATGCAATCTGTATGGAAAAATTGATGGGGAAATCTTAATCAGAATTAAAATCTTAACCAGAATTAGATTTGTGTATGATTATAGTGGTGTTGATACTATACACTGAGGTGACAAAAGTCACGGGATAGCAATATGAAAATATATAGATGGCAGTAGTGTCGCTTACAAATTGTATAAATGGACAGTGCCGGGGCAGAACTTTCATTCGTGGTCAAATGCTTCGTGTGAGAAGGTTGATCATGTGATTATGGCCACACGACGAGAATTAACGGATTTCGAACGTGGTATGCTAGTTGAACTTTTTTTTAAAACTGCTTCACGTCTTTTAATAGTGAGGTCTTTAGAGACGGGAAAGGATGGGGGGCAAGGAATGGGAAGGAATTCGGCCATGGCCTTTTGAAGGAAGCATCTCGGCATTAACCTGTAATGATTTGGGGAAAACATGGAAGACCCAAATCTGGATGCCCGGACGGGTATTCGAACCGCCGTCCTCCCGAATGCGAGGCCAGAACGCTAACCGTTACACCACCACGCTCGGTGCTAGTTGGAGCTAGACGCATGGGACATTCAATTTCTGAAATCGTTACGGAATTCCACATTCCGAGATCCACAGTGTCAAGAGTGTGCCGAGAATACCTAAATTCAGGCATAACGTCCCATCATGGGCAACGCAGTGGTCGACCGCCGGCACTTAATGAGCGCGACCAGCGACGTCTGCGTATAATTGTCAGTGTGAACAGACAAGCAGCACTGTGTGAACTAACAGCAGGAATGAATGTGAGACGTCAGACGGGCGTGTCCGTTAGGACAGTCCGGTGAAATTTGGGTTTAATGGGCTATGGCAGCAGAAGACCGTCTCGGGTGCCATTACTAACAGCACTACATTGCCAACAGCGGCGCTCCTGGGCTCGTGACCATATCAATTGGACCGTAGACGACTGGAAAAAAGTGGCTTGTTCAGATGAGTCACAATTTCAATTGGTAAGAGCTGATGGAAGGGTAGGAGTGTGGCGCAGACCCCGTGAAGCCATGGACCCAAGTTGTCAACAAGGCAGTGGCTCCATAATGGTATGGGCTGTGTTTACATGGAATGGACTGGGTCTGCTGGTCGAACTGAACCGATCGTTAATTTTTTAAACTTCATGTACCCAAACAACGATGGAATTTTCCAGGATGACAATGCGCAATGTCACCAGGCCATAACTGTTCGGGATTGGTTTGAAGAACATTCTGAACAATTCCAGCGGATGATTTGGCCACCGCGATCGCCCCACATGAATCCCATCGAACATTTATGGGACATAATCGAAAGATCAGTTCGTGCACAAAATCCTCCACCGGCAAAACTTTCGGAATTATGGACGTCTGTAGAGGCTGCATGGCTCAATATTTCTCCAGAGGACTTCCAACGACTCGTGGAGTCAATGTCATGTCGTTTTGCTGCACTTCGCCGGGCAAACGGAGGACCGACACGCTATTAGCAGGGTATCCCATGACTTTTGTCACTTCAGTGTAGTTTCACAGTAAGGACGCCAGTTTTTTACTTTAAATATCATTTTCCAAACCTGACCATGATATAATATTCAAGAGATTAATATACTTTCCTTTTTCGTAACATATAAAAATTCCATATTACGACCGAAATATAAAGATTGAAAATACTTACCCAAATTTCTTTTTTTTTCCTAACTGTACTAGGAAAAAAAGTATTATAGTAGTGAAAAATTGACATATTTAATTTGACAATTTGTTGTTTGAAAATGCTTCTTTATTGGACCCATTTGTGGTAGACAATAAAGAATGTAGATTTAAAGATGTATGTATTCGTAGTACGCATCAGAATTGCTTAAGTATATGCACTGCATTCTATTATGTCACTTGGTAAACGTGAATAAATCTTAATGGGTTATATGACGAGTAGCTTCGGGAGGTAAAATAGTGTATTTAATTGAAATATATCTCACTGAAATATTTCGATGACTCTTTTTTCGTTGGCAAAGTAGTAGTTTAAGGGTTTCAGGTTTAGAAATCATGTCATTCTTAGAATGCTGCTGATGACGGTTGCTGTTTGAAGAGTGGTCGTAAAACATTTGCAAGGTGGGATAACAAACAGATGTTTTGCAATTTCCACTTGAAGCAGAAACACTGAGAACCGTTTCGTAATACGACACTGATCAACAACATGCAAGTATCTTCTAGCAGAGCTCGAAACTCGGTTTTTCCTTCAATGGATAGCTAGGAAGGTACACTTTTTCTTCCACTCATCTCTAAAAGCCCCATCTGTATAATCAATTTGACGTCAAGGCGGTTTTTTTCTCTTTTTCATTTTAAATGAAAACATCTATACGCTCGTTAGTCAATGATTAATTGACTTTCGGGTTTTGCCGCGTTGTTTATTTAATTACCTAAGCTTTCGGCTGCTATCCTCCAGCCTTCGGCAGAGATACTGTTTATGTTGACATAGCAACGAGCGCCAAGCATCGCAGAGTAAAGGCGCTATCTTCGTTGATGTTGTTGGTGTTTTTTAAAATTTCTGCTGCCTCTTTCACCCGTCGGGGCCACCACTGGTCTTCTCTCCACAGTATCTCTGACGAAGGCTGGAGGATAGCAGCCGAAAGCTTAGGTAATTAAATAAACAACGCGGCAAAAACCCGAAAGTCAATTAATCATGAACAAAGATGGCCGTGGAAGTCTGAGGAATCGTTAGTCGATGTTTGAACAGGGGAAAATCTATGAGTTCCCAACTTCCTGTCACTGAAATGCTAGGACGTGTTCTGCTTACGATATGCTTATTGGATGGGTAAAACCTTATGAGTTGGAGTCAGCAACATGCTAATGTTTACAGTGTATCGGTAGCTATAGATATGACGTGGTGAGCTTGGAGAGCAGTGAAAGTGTAGATTATACAGGGCGTTCGCCGGAAAACGCAACCCTCCCAGTCTGTTGCCGTCGGCAACTTGCTCGGACAGCGGGGCCAGCAGTTTCCGCCACGCGGCACCGTGAATCACCGCACTGTTTAACACCTCCGCTGCCCCAACAGTGCAGTGCAGTGACCCTTACATTGTTAAGAACGGTTTTCTTTGCATTGTAGCTAGTTTGTGACTTCAGTCTCTTATTAATCAGTGTTGTGAATAAACGTTTCTTTGCGGTTTGGCTGGTTTGGGGCTTCATACTCTTACTAATCTGTACCGTGTTTGAGTGTGAGTAAAATTATGGTACCTTACAGTTTGCAACAAAGAATATTTCTCTACGATACATATGTGAAGAAGAAGTCGTTTAAAAAGTGTCGCAGTAAATTTCGTCGCGAATATCCTGGCGCTTTACTGCCAGCTAAATCAACAATTCTGCGTCTGGTTAAAAAAGTAAGAGAAACGGGTTCATTTCTTAACAAAAAGAGACTGTCGGTCAACCGTATTCTCACAGAGGAGAAAATTGACGATATCGCTTTTCGACTAGAACAGTCACCCAAAAAATCATTAAGTCAGTTAGGGCAGCGTGTGTCTCGAAATATGTTCAGAAGATGTGAAATGTGCATTACACAAGAGTGTCAACACTTCCAGCATCTTTTATAAGGTAAGCTAATGAATTTCGTCACATTTAAATGCTTAGCACATACAAGTTTATGAAATAGTCCGCGGCCGACGGTCGAACAATGCCGGGAGCTGACCGCTCGCATGCCGCGAGCAGTTTCTTCCTTGTAGCGCTAACAGTGGGTTGCGTTTCCCGGCGAACGCCCTGTACTTCTATCTAATATATAAAAATGAATGTTTGTTTGTTTCTTTTGCCAATTGTTCTCCGTAGAAACACAGTTTTTATCCGATATTGATGGTACTTTGCATCCGTATACATTAAAACAAATAAAAAGAAATGTTTACGTTTTATTTACAAAAACCTAAAACCTCTCCTCCTCCTCCTCCCCCTTTCCCTCACCTTAATTTCTGTTAACGTTATTCATACAAACCCACAGTTTTTATCAGAATTTGATAGTACTTATCACACGTATACACAAGGCGATCTGGTAGCTCAGCGGCTATGGCACTTACTTCAGAAAGTTTCTCTCTACTGTCGCGGTCTCAAATCTCGTAATAAGCAGGAATTTTTAGGAGTCGTATTTAAATATATGAGCTACGCCTGGACATTCCACGTTAAACTATAGGCCCCTGAGGAAACGAATTGGCCTTCCTGCCTATTACTCAACAGCTTGGTACATCTCCTTCGGGAATCTTCTACCAACCTTCGGGTTGTGGACTAAGATATATTTTTAGTTTTTGAAGTGAAAACTTCTTTAGGCGCGTTGGGTGATTGTGGATGGGCAAAATCTTATGCGTTCATGTCACCGACATGACAGTGTTACCAGTATATCTGTAGCGGTCTGATGGCTTAGTGGTTAAGGTGTCTGACTGTGGAACGGAAAGTACCCGGTTAGAATACCTGTCTTGTGGGAATTTTCAAAGACCCTTAACCCGACTTTCACCCCTGGTTTAGCTTGATGTGTAATGTGAAGAACGCCAGAACGTTTCCGTGTTTCGGATTCCACTTTAAACTGTAGGTCCTCTGTACCTTGTAGCATTGACGGGTTAGTTTAAGGCGTCTAAGATAGGGGCGGAATGTGCAGCCAATAGAAATTCTAATACCAGGTCATTCCGAGCAGACGGAATTATTATTAGTATTTAGTATATCTGCAGCTATATGTATGACGTGTTGTACGTATGATATTAATAGTTTTAAGTTTTCACTTCCGTCGTCAATCCCTAAGGACAGAATATTTATATATATATATATATATATATATATATATATATATAAAAGTGGGATCTGACTACACAGTCAGCACTACGTAATTATGTAATTCGCAAGTGTTTATTGGTGCACTCTATGTATACTGGTCGCAGCATGGTACAGTCGACACAAGACAAACACAACTCTTAATTAAAACCACCCATGCTCCAGGCTGAACTCGAATGGCGAACCCTACAATGCGAGGCTAGCACGCTTTCCCATTCGCTGCCGGAGCCAGCAGGCGGTTGTGTTACGACAGGCCAGTTGGTACCTGCCGCTCAGCACTTTGTTTCCTGGCAACTCTCATTTTAAGGATGACCGTTTCTACCTGCTGAAATTATAGCTTCGGTGTTTTATTGTGCCTCGATGTTTGAACAGCTCAAATGAGAAGTTCTTTGCCAATCCTATTAACTCACCAATTTATCATGTTCGAGGTAGCTGTGGTCTGATTCTTAGGCCACTATACAACAGATTTCCCGAGCTTAGGTGTTTGGCCTTTACTGTCTGGCGAAGTGTTTAGGTCTCGCAAAAACGAGTGTAATTTGTTTTAAAAAAATGGGATTAACCAAAATTGATTTTAAAATAAGGATAATCCACTGCGTGCAGATTAACAACCAATTCGTTCCAATTAATGCTTTATTTTACCCATAGCATGTACTTTTTTCGTCAAATGCTTATTTTTCAAAATATTACTATAGGATCAAACATGGATTAGAAACGACGCTAACTACTTCTGAAGACATGACATAACTATAACGAAAATATCAATAGTAAGGGTATCAAAAACAAAACAGAATAAGTTAGCACACAATGAGAAATAAAATTAATAATGTAAGACAGAAATACTTTGTACTGGCAGACCTGTTGGTATGTGGAATAAAGTGCATGATGGGATACAAATGGACCCACACTTGGAGAAAGCTAAATCTATGTAACTGAAACGCAGCAAGAAATTTCCGTGTTATTAATTTTATTTCGTGATCTAGAATCACATTGATATAACTTCACTGAGAGTGGTGGTTGAACGGTTAACGTTCTGGCCTAGCGTTAGGTAGGACGCGGATTCGAATCACCGTCCGGGAATCCAGTTTTGGGATTTCCATGGTTTTCCCAAATAACTCTAGGCGACTGCCGGGGCGCTTTCTTCAAAAGGTTATGGCCGAATTCCTTCCCGTTCCTTGCCCCAGTCCTTTCTCGCATCTAACGACGTCGACGAGGCGTAAAGCTATTAGCAAAAAAATAAAAATAAAAAGAGAGAGAGAGAGAGAGATAACTTTGTACATACTGCTACGTAAGAAGTGAGAACTATTAGAGCTTACCTACGTCTCTGGCATTAAGATTCTTACAGCAAACGTAGTTTTCTGTTGAATCATACGAAAAACATCTCCCAATGGGAATTCTAATTTTTTATCTGCGTAAGTTGTGTTAACTTTAAAATATATTTTTGGTCTACTTCAAATAAGAGTTTTTAATATTGAGTAATGCAAAACATGTTTGGAGTGGTGGTATCTAGCAGATGCTTATGCACAATGTCATACTATGTACTAGTAACAACATTCTAAACAAAATATGTTTCATTTTTAATACGCAGAACTGGTCTGTGATCGTTAACGATTGGTCAGGCGATCTTGACTGCCAGATTCTGCTGTTCATTGTTTTTTATGTTATCTCCAAATAACTCAGTGCTTCGATGCTTTATCAATAAACGCCTGCGGTTACTTCGGGAATCCTATAGCCTCTGGGAATGGATGGACCGGGAAAGACTTCTCCAAAATGACAGGTCTGAGTAGTAATGCTGCAGATTATTTCCGTTGTGTATATTGACACAACAGTCCCAATTGGAACTGTTTTTAATTAGTGTCACAATGAACAAACGCAGAGTGACATTTTCTTGGAAGTGGAAAACAAGTTACTAACTTTCCAGTCTTGATTCACAAGTGTAAGTATTTGCCACCATCTTTGCTCTAGCCAATCACAGTGATATGACAGAAAAAGATCCGATTACTTCCCTCACGAAACTCTGATATTGCTCTAGAGTTATCATTGACTTTTCTTTATATTCTTATGGCTTTATACCTCGTAGATGTTGAGGTCATTAGAAGCTGAATGGATCTGGGGGCAAGGAACGGTAAGGAATTTGGAAATGGTATTATGAAGGAGCCATCCAGGCATTCGCCAGGAGTGATTCCAAAAAACCATGGAAAACTGTCATTTGCACGGCCGGAGCTGAGATCGTAAAGGTATCATCAGAATAGCAAGCTAAATGGTTTCCGCTCACCCACCAGGCTGTAGACAGAAACAGACTAGAGAATGGACCGCACTCTCAACATTCGAGATCCAAGAGAACCCCAAAATGTGCCTTCAGACGACAAAAGCCGCGGCGACCTTGGAATAGTGTATTCGTGCAAGATTAAGCAACTTCCAGCTAGCAGGGGAAGGTATAGCTAACCACTGACTTCTCTACAGGGGATTCCGTATTGATTCTGATTCACCAGGCTGTAGACAGAAACAGACTAGAATGGACCGCACTCTCAACATTCGAGATCCAAGAGAACCCCAAAATGTGCCTTCAGACGACAAAAGCCGCGGCGACCTTGGAATAGTGTATTCGTGCAAGATTAAGCAACTTCCAGCTAGCAGGGGAAGGTATAGCTAACCACTGACTTCTCTACAGGGGATTCCGTATTGATTCTGATTCACCAGGCTGTAGACAGAAACAGACTAGAGAATGGACCGCACTCTCAACATTCGAGATCCAAGAGAACCCCAAAATGTGCCTTCAGACGACAAAAGCCGCGGCGACCTTGGAATAGTGTATTCGTGCAAGATTAAGCAACTTCCAGCTAGCAGGGGAAGGTATAGCTAACCACTGACTTCTCTACAGGGGATTCCGTATTGATTCTGATTCACCAGGCTGTAGACAGAAACAGACTAGAGAATGGACCGCACTCTCAACATTCGAGATCCAAGAGAACCCCAAAATGTGCCTTCAGACGACAAAAGCCGCGGCGACCTTGGAATAGTGTATTCGTGCAAGATTAAGCAACTTCCAGCTAGCAGGGGAAGGTATAGCTAACCACTGACTTCTCTACAGGGGATTCCGTATTGATTCTGATTCACCAGGCTGTAGACAGAAACAGACTAGAGAATGGACCGCACTCTCAACATTCGAGATCCAAGAGAACCCCAAAATGTGCCTTCAGACGACAAAAGCCGCGGCGACCTTGGAATAGTGTATTCGTGCAAGATTAAGCAACTTCCAGCTAGCAGAGGAAGGTATAGCTAACCACTGACTTCTCTACAGGGGATTCCGTATTGATTCTGATTCACCAGGCTGTAGACAGAAACAGACTAGAGAATGGACCGCACTCTCAACATTCGAGATCCAAGAGAACCCCAAAATGTGCCTTCAGACGACAAAAGCCGCGGCGACCTTGGAATAGTGTATTCGTGCAAGATTAAGCAACTTCCAGCTAGCAGGGGAAGGTATAGCTAACCACTGACTTCTCTACAGGGGATTCCGTATTGATTCTGATTCACCAGGCTGTAGACAGAAACAGACTAGAGAATGGACCGCACTCTCAACATTCGAGATCCAAGAGAACCCCAAAATGTGCCTTCAGAAGACAAAAGCCGCGGCGACCTTGGAATAGTGTATTCGTGCAAGATTAAGCAACTTCCAGCTAGCAGGGGAAGGTATAGCTAACCACTGACTTCTCTACAGGGGATTCCGTATTGATTCTGATTCACCAGGCTGTAGACAGAAACAGACTAGAGAATGGACCGCACTCTCAACATTCGAGATCCAAGAGAACCCCAAAATGTGCCTTCAGACGACAAAAGCCGCGGCGACCTTGGAATAGTGTATTCGTGCAAGATTAAGCAACTTCCAGCTAGCAGGGGAAGGTATAGCTAACCACTGACTTCTCTACAGGGGATTCCGTATTGATACTGATTCATCAGGCTCTAGACAGAAACAGACTAGAGAATGGACCGCACTCTCAACATTCGAGATCCAAGAGAACCCCAAAATGTGCCTTCAGACGACAAAAGCCGCGGCGACCTTGGAATAGTGTATACGTGCAAGATTAAGCAACTTCCAGCTAGCAGGGGAAGGTATAGCCAACCACTGACTTCTCTACAGGGGATTCCGTATTGATTCTGATTCACCAGGCGTCAAAGCTTCTTGGTTGATTAAACATAAGGTATATGATCTCGGGGATGAAATCAAAGATTAAGGGTCCATTTAAGGTCCCATTAATTTAATTATTATAAAAACACCACCTGGGTCAAAACGGTGAAGTTCTATTAGCTGCAGTACATTTGTCGACGTCGAATGAGTGCTTCATTACCAGGCAGTGATACAACACAAAGCAAATGCGTATGGCATTGTTAGTCTGGATATCCCTAAAAGGGTTATCCTAGCGTAACCAGTACCGGATGAACCACGTAGCAGGAGGTAGCAACTGCTACAGGCAAAATAATTAATATTATCAAACATAAACAACATTCAAGTCCAGCTGTGATGGTCGAAAATTCTCTTCTCAGAATTATACATTTGAAGAAGATTTTTTTGGGGGGGGGGGTAATCGCTTTACGCCTACGCCTCGTTGACGTCGATGTCATTAGAGGCGGAAAAGAGTGGCGGCAAGGAACGGGAAGAAACTCGGCCGTGGCCTTCTTAAGAAACCATAGTGTCATTCACCTGGAATGATTTTGGGAAACCATGGAAAAACCAATTGTGGATGGCCAGACGTACCCGCATCGTCCTGAATGTGAGGCCAGATCGTTAACCACTCACCCACCACAATCAGTGATTTGAGGAATAGAATAACACATTAAATAATATTTTCATGGTTTGCCACTTCCTTAATTACAGTTCTGGTGTGTCTGATTATTGTGTTTTTTTTCTAAGTCCGCGAAATGTGAGACTTGAACGGATAATTAGCATTAGAAAGTCGCACGAAACAATGGGCCATAATAATGTGATCTCAGACAAAAAAAACAGTGGGAATGTTTTATTGTAAAATGAACTGGAATTAACATATCGAGAGCGGTGCTGTGAACATACACGCAAAACGTAAATTTACAGAACAGGAGGAACCTCTGACCTAAGAATATAGCAAGCATCGAGGAATGAAACTTATGTTTATTAGCTGCTCCAGGTTAATAACGCTGGGAATGCTCCTGCAGTAGCTATTAGCAAAACTGTAACTGGGCAATGTCTGTTCCGACACCACCCAAAAACACCTGAACAGATTATTGTCGGGTTTTAATAGTTTCAAAGCTTAGGTTGTGACTTAAAATCTGGAGAATTTTTGGTGGCTTCGTCACCCGGTACTGTAACAGGAAAGTAAATACTATTGTGAACATTAAACTTTTCTACCTATAATCTAGGATTACTTGCAAACCGCTGAACCAAATGTCGACGGGGTTTTGCACACCTACCGACTTAAGAGTTGAGAGTTTTCACGCTAAGTCACCTTACGCCGAAGCACCAAATTAAAATCTGTCCTGAACTTTAATATTTCGTACTTTACCCAATCAATTTTGAGCAAATTTTCAGTCTGAAACTTACATTCCCACTTAATTTGACAGAAATGTCTCGTCACTCAGGAGCAGGAAATTAAAATCTCTTTTGCATATAAATTTTTTTACTTATATGCCATCATGTTTTAAGAACTACTTGACAAAATATACAGTATAGAGAAGGTACAGAGAACAGCCGCTCGATTTGTGACCGCTTGCTACAGTCCTTATGAAACCGACACAGAATTGATTAGTAGACTAGGCTGGGAGTCTCTGGTAGATAGACGACGCACGTTTCGTTTAAACTTATTGGTGAACATGTGTACTCTCACTTTCACTTACGAGTGTAGTGAAATACTTCGTCCACCAACCTATTTGAGCCGGAATGAAACGAAAGATATGAGTAGAGAAATAAAGTGCTGCACTGATTCTTTTTTCCCCCGTACCATTTGGGATTGGAATGCACAACAAAGAGATTAGCTTTGATGCTGAGCACCCTCTGCCACCCACAATTTTGTGAATTGCAGAGTTTATATGTAGATGTAGAACATCACGGAGGTTTTACAGTTTGAAACCATAGGTTCTTGCCTAAATTTTAGGATGTGTATCAAGACGTTATCATAATCCTAACTAATAATATAAATCCGAAAGAACATTTATTTGTGTTTAAATAACACAGAAATCGCTGACCAGATTTACATGATATACGGAACGTAGCTCTACATATCCCAAAGTAACATACTTCTTGTATAGAAGAGCCATGTAACTTAAAAAAAAAAAAAAAAAAAAAAAAACCAAGCGAAATCGCTGCAAATCAGCAAAAGCAATATGAATGAGTTAATTAAATGATAAAATAACGCCAATGAAACTGTTTTTGTAGCTTTAATGTCGTACGCGTTTCGCCTCTCATCGAGGCATCATGAGCGGCGAATCTATTTCAAAATTTACATTGAGTATTAAAATAGATTCGCCGCTGATGATGCCTCGATGAGAAGCGAAACGCGTACGGCATTAGAGCTACAAAAACAGTTGCATTGGCGTTATTTTATCATTTAATTTACTGAGCAACTGCGGGAAAATTGCCTACAACACTGGATTTAATATGAGTGAGCATTACAACGTAGACAATACATGTCACGTGTTAACGGATAGGTGTTTTTTATCCAGAAAAATAATGTTTTTACCGAAGGAACAACATTGAAATTATGTATTTGTTGCTCCATTTTGATTGAACTGACTAAGATGTAATTAACTAAACAAGCAGCGAACGTTCGTTCAATGTTATTATTATTGTGGTTGTAGGATTTTTTTTTTTTTTTTTTTTGACCTCGAGGTCATTCGAGGCGGGAAAGGATTAGGTCCAAGAAATATGAAGAAACGGACCAACGCTGCATTAGCCTGGAGTTATTTGGGGAAACCATGGAAAATCCAATGTGGATGGCGGGACAGGGATTGGAACCTGTGACCTCCCGAATGCGAGGCCAGAGCCTTAATACCGCTCATCCACCACGCTCGGTTTGTTATTCTCATACGTACGTCAGGCATCAGTTGAACTGTAACTCACACACTGTCAGTAAAAGTAAAAAGATGTTTGAGCTGTAATTATTAGTTTATAAGAACATCTACAAATGGCACCAGGTGAATTTCACATATCGTAGTACTTGGATGTAATCATTGCAAATGATACGTGTAGATTTCTTCACTCACGTCATCGGAAGGAACCTAACCTGTGGCATTGTCTCTCTACATGATGGATTTTCTTCATAGCGGACTTTCGATTTTGCTCTGTGGATTGAATTTCAAATAGAATTCTATACATATCTTGGCGACTTTGGCGTTTGAAGAAAAAGATGTTCGACTTGTTCTATCTACTGGTTTGTCTAATTTATACGTTATTTTAGGTACCTTTTATCATATACTTCTTCAATTTTTTAAGTATATTACTTCAAAATGCATAAAAAACTATATAATACCTTTTACAAATCTCGAATATAGGTAATATGATAATATTATTGTTTATTATTATGTGCGAATGGATCCTATCAGATCACGCAAAGCTGATGGCTTGTAATTCCACTGGGTGGTTAGAACTAGGGATTGTCAGTTCCTACAGCAATGAGGCGAGCTTAAGTGTTGCCATCTATCTGAGATTCGTGTAACATATGTTCTCTGTGATACGTGTATTTTTTTTATGAAGTGTGTAGCTTATGAGGCAGAGATTGGGGACCGATCCTCGCATTCGCCATAGGTGATTGAGGGAATCCGCCTATAATCGCAATTAGGTTGGAGTTCCTTGGGAAATGGACGGCCTGCTGCAAACGGGAACCACCCGGCTTTCGCTCATTAATCCCCTCGCAGTCCCACCATGAGCATCCACCTCCAGCGAAAGCCTCCGCCAGAGAGCGGGTCCGGAAGAACAACCCGCCATTACAGTGGCGATGGCGAGGCTAGGCATACTTCTTTACCCATTAGGGTGACCGCGGGGAGCGATGGGGATGCGGCGCCTGCCACGAACCAGACCGAAGATTGCAATCAGGGCTGCCGGAACGCGGTATCTAAGAAATGAACCTGTTCTCCTTGTACCTCCCCGATTCAGTGTGTGTTTGTTTAGGCAACTGTCAATGTGTCCAGTCTAGGTTTTCTAGCAGCTTATATATATATTTAACATTTTTCTGTACACCTAGGTATACATGAAAGACAAGGCAGCGTGGCTGGATAATGTCTGGTATAAAAATGAATCAAAAGCTGAATATTGTCTTGGTTTCCGTCAGATAGTATTCTCACAGTGAACAACGGTGTTGGCATTGAAACACATGTCCAACTTTACATAAAACTGGCTTCGGATAGTAAAATTTTAACTGCATTACCGAGCGGTCTCGTAGCTCAGTGGTTAAAGTGTCTGAATGGACATCGAAAGGTCCCTGGTTTGAATCCCTGTCTCGGCTGGGATTTTCAACTGCCCTTAAGCCAACCTTCACCACTGGCACATCTTGCTGTGTAATGTGAAGTATGCCAGAATGTTTCCGTGATTCGGATTCATCGATAACTGTAGTTCCCCTGTACCCGGTAGGATTACCGGGTTAATGCAGGTTACCACAGAGGCAGAATGCGCAACCAATAAAATCCCAATCACCAGGTCATTGCTCCTCGTCGACACCAACGTCGCTTGAGGCAGGTGAGGATTATAAATCGACCGTGAAAATACATGTGGTTTGATATTTGAAAACCAGTCAAAACAGAAATGTCCAATGTTCAATGTTCAAACCAGCGTCTGTTCCCAAACACTGCAGCTTAGACAAGATGCTCGATCACAAGTATGATATATTTTTGAGGGGGGGGGGGGGAGTTACGCCACGTCAATGTCGAGGTCATTAGAGGCGTGAAAGGATAGGGGGGGGGGGAGAAATGCAACCATGACGTCTTGAAATAACCATCCGGGCATTCGCCTGGAGTGATCTGGGAAACTATGGAAAACCCAAATCTGGATGGTCGTACGGGAATTCGACACGGCTCCTCCCGAATGCGAGACCAGAGCGTTAACCGCTCATCCACCCCGCTAGGTAAGTGTAAGTGATGCACCAGTTATGGGTGGTACGTTAATGTGTTATACCGGGGCAACACTAACGTCTAATATCCAATAATTATCACGTTATTTGACATTAACCGCATGTGTAGCCGGGATTAGCGCACTAATTTGTTAATGCCCTAAGTAATGACGTCAGTCGTTAGGCGATAGCTCGAGTAGCAGTATCGGTTGTCACATCAAAGGGATTTAGCGCGTTGCTCATGGCGATGTTGTGGCCACACAAACATTTCACATTGTTAACGTGTAAAGTAGTTACAGACAGGATTGAGTCGGTTAGTGAAATCATCGATTAAATCATCCACCTTCTTATTTTAAGTCTTGCTCACGTGATTTAATAAATTCATAAAACACTTATTGACACCCATACGACACACTGAAATAGCCTTAACCTCCATCTTGATATAAGACTTTACTTTTCGTTGTTCATTCCACATTAAATGTAGCCATTTCATTTAAAGCGTATTCGAATCGGATATTTTGGCGCACTAATTATTGAGATAAATGTACAATACATTAGAAGTTACCTTTAGTGAGGACACAGCATTACAGTCGGTCCACCATACGGTACTTCCTATCACTAATAGCCTAAGATCCGGCTGCATGATATAACGATATATCGTTATTTCTTTTGTATTGTGTATGTATCTCATGTTCTGTAAAGCTAGGTTCCACGGTTAGTAGTTTGTAATGTAGCTACTGAATAGTTTAAGTTGGTAGAATATTATTTCAATGTTAGCAGTTGGTAATACTGCCTCAGTTCTAGTAGACGTAATGAGGTGGCAAGTGTTTGTGAAGTGAGATGGCCGCAGGACATTATGATTGTTGGCATATAGCGTCCCTGAGAGGCGACTGCCAAAAAGTAGTTGTATATTTGTTCTTGTGATTTTGAAATAGTGTTTACCGAAAATCTAATACTGTAAAAGCTCGAGAAAAAAAACTGGCTAGTGAATAATATTGAAAGTGGATTTTTGTTAGATCATTTTAACAAACTGTCCTCATCAGCAATTGAAGTTTCGTGTTTTCCTATTAAACTTTGTGTATCGCGGGCTATAGTCAAAAATACCATGGCCGAATGGTTTGTCAAAACCAAAGAAGGGTTCTCCTTTGCGGTAATAGGTTGAGGTGCTTGCACATAGCTCAACAAATGCAGTCTACCTTAAATGGGAAGAAAATACGAAAACGCAAAGGGTTTACGTTACATCTGTTATCTGATTGAAATGCAATTTCAATGTACAATTAGTAGTATTAGAATACGATTCTGCCAGATTGCCTATTAAAATATGCCCGCAGGTATTTTTAATAAATTTAAAAAAATCTTTCACTTGTTTCTTTTTAATAGAATATAATTGATTTCAAAGAGAGACCTATATATAGAACACGAAATTGCAGGATGCGATTTTTTGCTGATGATGCACTTATTTATAGGGAAGTGAGGTGCTCCGACGATTGCTTAGAAATTCAGCGCGATCTGGATGTTATTTCGGAATGGTGCCGTGATTGGCAGCTTACACTTAACTGTAAAAAGTGGAAGGCAATGCACATAAGTAATAAAAAGACCCCGCTTGCTCAGGAGTACAAAGTTAACAATTCAGTTGTTGATACTGTGGATTCCCTGAAGTATCTAGGCGTAACAGTACAAAGCAACATCAAATGGGACTTGCACATAAGTTCCGTTGTAGGCAAAGCTAATTCCAAACTACGATTCATAGGACGTATTTTTTTTTTTTTTTTTAATGGCTTTCGGCGACTAAGCCATTCAGCCAGCTCAATGTGTTTATGATCTCTTCATGTGAATTTTTTAGTATATCCAGTGCGTTTATGATTCCTATGCATAGACACCACAGGACGGACAGGACATTCACACAGACACACAACACTTAAACATCCATGCCCGCGGCCGGATTCGAACCGGCGACCTTCGGCACGTGGAGCTAGTGCTCTAGCCCCTACGCTACCGAGGCCGGCCAGGACGTATTTTGAGAAGTTGTAATGCTCATACAAAGGAAATAGCGTACAAAACACTAGTGCTTCCGCATTTGGAATGCTGTTGTGGAATTTGGGATCCGTATCGCAAGGGATTGATTGACACATTAGAGAAAGTACAGAGAAGAACCGCTCGATTCGTGACTGCTAGTTACAGTCCTTACGTAAGTGTCACAGAGCTGATTCGTGGGTTGGGCTGGGATTGTTTGGCGAACAGACGACATCGTTTTCGTTTGAATTTGCTGGAGAATATGCGAAAATCTTTAAGTTACGAGTGCAACGAAATACTTCAGCCGCCAACCTATTTAGGTCGCAATGACAGGAGGGATAAGTTTAGAGAAATAAGATGCAGTACTGATTCATTTATGTATTCCTTCTTTCCTCGATCTGTTCGGGATTGGAATGAGCAGAATTATTATTGGTGATTAGCACCCTCTGACACCAACAGTATTTGTGATTTGCAGAGTATAGATGTAGATGTAGATGAAACGTTTGGGTTGCTGTGTAAAAGTGGACGCAAGTAGGGATTGCCAGCTGTTAAAGAAATGTAAGAGTGAGAGAGAAACAGCTGACAATCCCTACTTGTGGCCATTTTTACATAGGCAACCGAGACTTTTTGTTCTTTACTCTGTTCTTTTTTCTCTGTTTGAAATGAATTATATTTTATTTAAAAACAAGTGAACGAAATTTTTTGAAATTTTTTTTTTAAATTTAATTAAAAACACAGAGTCGTACTCTTCTACTTACAATTATTCATAAAAATTGCATTACAGTCGAATAACAAATCATGCAGCTGAATCTTGGACTATAAGTGCATATAAATGAGTAAGCTAAGAGACCCAAAAAGTTGAATATGAGCAAAAAAATAAAAATGAAAACTTAGTAGGTTAAACCTTTCGCTTGTTCAAAGATTAAAAAATTTACAATGTAACATCTCATCAAAAACTTACTTAAGATTAAAAAGATTTATAATCAATTCTATCGAGTTACACCGGAAATAAACACTGCTGTTATAATTGTTATCGGAGGATAGTTATAATAGTGAGAGCCAACCCAAGAGTGGCGAACCAGTGTAATCTAATGTGATGTGGAAAAAGGAATGTTTCGGTTTTGCGACGAGATGGTTAATGAAATTGGTGGTGAGCGTTACCGCGGGGCACTGCATGTTGCATTATTCATAAACCGCAGCCTAGGCCGACCACCGCTCTCTGTCTCAATCAATCTCCGTCAGGAGGTCCGCGTTCAAAGCCCGGCAGCGACAAAGTGCGGACATAGCGCCCACCATTAGAGCACCCGCGGAATGCAATATCCGTCTGCACTAGATTAGCACTAGGCCGCCTCTCAGATGGATTAGGCTCACACATCGGCAAATTGCCCAAAGCTCGTCAAACTATGGCGACAGTGCGCGGATTATTTTATTCCGAGCTACCTGCTGTATATTGCTTCCCTGAGTCCCGAACTGACACATTGCATGTGTGTCCAATAGGGAACATGATTCGAGCGATAATCAGCAGATTAAGAATCTGATTGGTCTTAGTGCAGGCAACTATACAATACATGCAGCAACTATACTAAGATAAAATTTATTTTCGTTTGGTTTCATAACATAAATTTATCTACTTTTTAGCTGAAAAATTGGATATTGTATAAGTTTGAAACCAAACGATAATAAATTTTATCTTAGGTTGTTGCGTAATCACCGGGACTCATAAAGGAATTGTCGTTTTGGGCTGAAAACTGTTGCACACGTTCGTTGGGTGATACTATTTAGTATGTGTTGTTCTTAGAGCTGTAAAAAATATATGCATACACCACAAACTTCTTTCTAAAAGTGCGGTAACGTTAAGTGGCGAGCGAATGGAGTAGGCATATAGCGATGTATAATGATAATGCAAACGTTCCTTTCAACTGTAATATTTAAGAATATTATGAGTGTATATGATATACAAACTTCAAACAAAAACAAACAAAAAACCAAAGAAACACCGTAACGTTGCACACTAAGCGATGGACGCCATTTTTATTATTATCATTACTCCGTGATTCACTGAAAGTGTGTAGCGCACGGTGCATTGCACCTATCCAAAAATGGTGATAGTTTGGAAGGGATATACGGTATATGGCAGGAGGCGCCCATGGGCTATTGTGAGGAACCATCCCAGCATTCGCCTGGAGTGATCCGGGAAAACCATGGAAAACCCAGATCAGGATGTTATCATATGCGACCTCCAGCGATACTGATATTACGTGCAATATAAGGCATCAAAGACCAACTTCGAAGAAAATCAAACAAATTTAACTTTATAGTAAAAACAAAAGTCCACTAAGCTACAATAGGACGAGTCTATGTTCATTCTGAGGCTACATTCCAACCTATCCACACACTTAACACCTAAGTATTCAATATATCAAAATTTCTAGCGAATTTAGAAACAAAGACCAAAGGCGTTTTGGTACTGGCTGCATATCGACAGTAAAAACTAAATTCCTTCAACCTAATGCTGAATCAAGGATATTGCGGCTCTTTCAACCTAAATACAACGTACGTTAATATTGCCGCAACCTACTTTGATCGTAGAATATTAACATCTTAGACATAACATGCGGATATGTTTCTTGACAATGTAATACCTATTAACGTTGGACGTCGCATATGGGTACGTAAATAAGGCGTCTAATCTTCGCTTACGGTTCAAAGTTGTAACAGTTTTTTTTTATGTTTTTGATAGCTGTGATTGCAACATATTCTCAAATAATATCGTTCAGAGAACGTGTGCATGATCAGGATGCTTCGCTATAAGGCTACTCCCAGTCATTCCCAGTATAATGTTACGGCTCTCTTTGAGTGATGATTGTGAGGTATATATAATATACAGCTCTAGGAGCAACACATATTAAACACTATAATCTATCGAACGTGTTTAACAATTTACGAACCAAAATGACAATTGGTCTTAGTGCTATATAAGTCCCAGTGATTACGCAAGAGCCTTATCTTATTTTCCAATGTTTGCACATCACTAAAGAGTGGAGTTTCAGAAAATAATTAGCAAGTTTTAATTATTAATTTATAAATATTTTAGTAACAATTTTCAGTTCCGCGAATGTGGATTATAATAAAAAATTAAATCTTAAGTATATAAATCAAGAAGAGCGGTCTGGTAGCTCAGTGGTTAAAGCTCTTGCTTTCAAAACGTTCGCTGCCCAGTTACCGTGTTAGAATCCAGGTAGGCGAGGGAATATTGAGAGTTGTGTTTGATCATATGAGCTATGCCATGACGTTCCGTGATTTGGATTCCACGTTAAACTGTAGGTCCCCTCCAGGGCTAACAACCCTAGTTGTAACACGATGTGAACACATCTACAGCAAAATTCAAGTTAAATGAAGGCTTAACGTGGTCCTAGTTGGTCCAAACGAAAATACATACACATAACTGAAGAGGTCAGAGACAATTTTTTATTTGATTGCACTGTTTTCTATTAGTTCATTCCTCAACAGAGAATTTAAATGAGTGAAATTACCAGTATTGATAATTGCAATGGGTAAAATATCTTCAAGGTGGTAGTTGAAAATCAAACCTTCTTCTTTTAAGAATTTTAGTGTTGGGTTTTTAGTTAGTAAACTTGTCAGGGGGAAAAAAATGCTTGAATACTCGAGAAAATTTGAACATTCTTTCTCTATTTTATTTTGTAAACAATGATGTGAAACACTTGCAATTAGTGTTTCATGTGAGAGAGTGCCAGTATTAAATTTCAACCTCGTTGCTAGAAGTTACGAAGTAAGTTTTAAATTTCTTACGACATTGTTAATGTTTGTCTATTATTTTAACATAAAGATGTACAGGCTTGTCTGATACACAGAAATTATCAGAACCCTGGCGTAATAAGATTTAAAAAAACTTCTTACAAAAAGATAATAATGATTGGACCAACCAACCAAGTTTAGTGTGAAGGAAACGCACAGTGTGTGAATATTAGTAAAGTGAACATCGATGGTTAAACTACCATACAATAAACAAGTGTAACAATTATGTTTTTCGTGGTTTTACTCCTCACCGAGGTCTACGTCACTAGGCAAAAGAACGGAAAGGAATTCCATCATGGCCATTTGAAGGAACCATGCCAGCATTCGCCTGGAGTGATTTATGGAAATCATGTAAAACGCACACGTCACCCACAATTATGTACGCTTTGTGTTTCAGATGGAAGATAGATTCAAAGTCTCGGCTTATTTCGTGGTAGATGTCATTGATTTCTGTGGGTACAGTGAAAATGTTGCACCGTATTAAATTCTACGGATTTCATCAACCGGTAGCATCTGTTTCTTCGCACTTAATTTCGACACCAGGCTACTTTACAAATTTTTACAAACATCAGTATTGCATAGCTAAGGACATAATAATATAATAAGGGCCACAGCTCAGTAAATTTGTATATGGTCAATACAGATGTGTAGTTCTTTACTACGAGCTGCTAGAATAATTTACTGAGGCACCACCATAAAAAAAAAAAACATCAAGAAAATTGGAATAGCATTACTCGAAGCGTAAATTAACTACTAATTTATTTCGCGACTGCATTTTAAATATTTATTTGTTTGCGTTTATTCTTGGATCAAACAAGTCCCTTTTTTCTAATTTAAAATCAGTATTGTACAAGATATGCCTTATAATAGTAACACGGTTAAACGGTAAAATAATAAGTTTTGTCACGGTTAAATAGTTGCTAATTAATTATTGTTATGGTATCTCCACATTGCAACGAATTTGAGATCCATTCTTGCTTCCATACTTCTTTCGTCTTGTTACTCAAAGCAACTTCTTTAGCGCTTTGTGCAGAATTATTAAGAAATGTTCGCAATTCTCCATCAAAAGCAATCTCAAGTAAATAAAACAGTTCTAAGGAAATAATACAAATGGGTGTCTACTCAAATATCAGAAATAAAAATTCTGAAAAGCCCGATCCATGAATTCTGATAGTACGAAATTATATTAGAAAGTTTAAGAGTTTTAATGGAACGCTTTTAATCTTAAATTTATTAGTCATTAGAAAAAAGGCAAATCAAATCATAGTATATCTTGGCTTGCCGAAAGATTCCGCATGATTGTTCGGCTGCCAAGTGACAGAGTTTTGAATTCACCGAAGAATAAGTCTCTTTTCGTGGCTAACTATCCCCTATACCTGGCGGGGGACCTACTGCTTAACACTGAGTCTGAACGACGGAATAGTTCTGGCGTAATTCCAATTACACAGCAAGCTGTTCCAGATGTGAAGATCGGATTAAATACCTTTGAAGAAACACATCTGAACCCAGAATTTGAACCGGGGACCTTTTGATCACTATTCAGACGCCTTAACCAAGCTCTGGCCTTGCATTCGGAAGGACGCCGGTTCGAATCCCCGTTCGGGCATCCAGATTTTGGCTTTCCATGGTTTCCCTAAATCACTCTATGCGAATGTAGAGATGATTCCTTCAAAAGGCCATGGCCGAATTCCTTCCCGTTCCTTGTCCCCAGTCCCATCCCGCCTCTAATGACCTCGACGTCGACGAGGCGTAAAGCAATAAGTAAAAAGAAAAAAATAACCACTGTGCCATCAGAACGCTCTGATAAACAGGCAAAGACATCTTGAATAAAACTACAAAGTGTGTATACTATAAAAACTGCAGTTTATTTTAATTGAAAGACCAAAATCCAAAACAAGAAAATTAATCACTGTTTTAATTTATGCCTCCAGTTACAGAAACATGATACAATTCAGCTTTAACCCTGATATCAATTAAATATTTCCAGTAACAAACTCTATGTGCTGAAATAATTAGAATTTTCACGTGAGTTAAAATACAAACTGTACACTAAAAAGTGTTTTATATGTTGCAGTAGCTATCCCTTTCGAATTTTCAGTGTGGAGAGATAGGAGTTAAGGTAGAAAGTAAATTACTGAAAAACTAATGGTAATTGCATTGAAGCGCAAAAAACTGTAAAACGGTGAGGAAATGCAATTTATAAAAATTTTCACAAATCTAGTGTTAGATGAATGATGAAATTCAAGAGCACTGCATCGTATTTTTTGTTCTCCGCGGAGAATTCCTGTCTATCTTTTGTTATTCAGATGAAACCAGACAATTTGTCAATTTCGCGGAAGGCGATGGGGCTAAGGAAATATTTCTTATGCCACAAGTTTTCTTGATGATAGCTGTGTGCTGGCCCCACACGGCGAAGCATCCATCTTGAAGCTGCAGTAAATGTTACCGAATTTCACGCCAGAATGAACAAATGGAATAACGGACGGCCGTCACGCCATGAGTGATGGCTCACGCCTGCCGATGTAAATGAGCCTGGCTTCGACTCTGCCTCGAGGTTAACGCGATGTGCTTCGAGATCACTTCACTTTGACACAAGAGTGTGCCTCTATTCTTAGCGAGTCCTTAGGTGCTATTACCACTCTCTTTTCCGTAACTGCAAATCTCTAAATGGAATTTCGTTACGACTGTATTTTTTCCTTATTGCTTTGCAGCTCGTCGACTTCTAGGTCATTAAAGGCGGGAAAGAATGAGGGGTAAGGAATGGGAAGGAATTCGGCCGTGGCCTTTTGAAAAGGATTCAGGCATTCACATGGAGTGATTTTGGGAAAAACCATGGGAAAAAAATCTGGATTCCCGGACGGGGATTCGAACCTCCAGAAGGCAAGGCAAAAGCGTTAACAGCTCACCAACCACGCTCGGAATATATTCGGTTACACGTAATGTGATACAAGACGAATACAAATATCACTTAATTATTTTTTTATGGCTTTACGTCTCTACGATCTCGAGGTAATTAGGGGCGAGAAAGGGCTGGAAGGAAGGGATGGCAAGGAATTCGACCATGGAATTTTGACGGAACTATCCCGTCATTCGCTTGGTGTGATTTTGGGAAACCATGGAAAATCCAAATCTGGATGGCTGCAAGGCGTTTCGAACCCACGTCCACTGGAAATGCGTGGCCAGAGCGTCGGCAAAACTTTATTGTAAATATGCACCATGTGGTGTGAAAATAAATGCAACTGAGCTGCTGCTTGGGCGGCCAGTGAATTCCACATTAATGTGTTTTTTGTTCCTCGCAGAAGTTTTTCGTCGCTCCTATCAAAATTCGTTGGAGATAATTGAATATGATGCGTGAAATAAACGCATACTATCGCGTGCTCGAAAAATCCAAAAGGGCGAGATTTTAAAATCTTCACCATATAAAAAATGTGGAGAGGACGAGCAAAAAAGTAAAGGTAGTAAAAAGGGCGAAGTGAAAAAATAAAAAGTTAAATGCGCTATAAAGGCGTTGAATACAAAGAAAAGTATTCAAAATCTCTCCGAATCAAATCAAGTAAAATAGAACGAATGCATTATCCTGCGTGGAGAAATTTTTGAAGAAGACGGGATTCAGTGCTATGATGTCACTCTTCAGGTGTTCATTATTATTTTGATTTTTGTAAGGGCAAAAAACGACTAGGACACCGGGGCTACCCGACAACTTTTGTGTTGCCAAAAAATTAAGGCGAAAGTGTTTTCAATCTGATTCGTGGAGAAAGAAGTTATGATTACTAACTTCTAATTAATATGACGACAGATGTTTCAAGTTTAATTAAAATAAGGACTGAAAATGTGTATCTCTTATTTTTATTAGCAATTAATTTTAAGTCGCCAAAACTACCCGAAGATCCCTACAGCTCACCCACCACGTTGTGTATGTCACTTACTAACTTCTCAGTGACTGGAATAAACATCTCCCTTTATTTACTCTGAAAGTTAAGTTTTGTTTTCTACCCTACTGTTTAATGGTGCTAAAACACGTAAATAAAATTTAATTTCTTTAATCCTATTACTTATAGATATTCTCCAACGTTTTTTTTAAAAAAAATATCGTAGTAATGATACTAATGTCGATACTATTGAGTTTGCTTGCAGAAGTCCGTGAATTTCTTACAGTTAGTGTGATTTCCGGATTCTAAACTGAGTGAAAACAGAAAATATACGCCTATTCCAAGAGCTTTCTTTTCGTATGAACACAGAGCTGCCTTCATGAATCTATCAAAAGTTTTGGAGTCCTTATAGAAAAAAATATAGAGAACAGGTTGTGGAGCAAAATATCCTTCTTCATTTCTTCATGGATTAGGCCTTCTGCCTGTTCCGGTCGCTTGGGCCACCTCTCATGTTGTCTTCGAAAGCCACTTTACCTCCAGGCTTCTGCTTCATAGCCATCTTGGAAAGCGATCGTCATTCATTCTTAGAATATTCTCGTGCCATTTTTTCTATGTTGTTCTTTTTTGTCATTGACTGTGAAACTCTCTAAGTTCTACCTTATCTTTTCATTGAGTATATGGTCTGCTTAATCACACGCTATAACAATTCTCAGGAACTTCAATCCTTAGCCTGTATTCGGCTTCTATTTTTCTTCCTAAGGACACATGGGGGTGTAAGGCTTTGGAGAGACTATAGTAGCCTTTTCCAACCAAATTTCAACCTCTCCTCCACGTGGTGCACCCTGTTTGCACGGAAGAGGCTCTGGCGACTGAAAGATTCCTGATATAAGGAATCACACACTGTTTGCCAACGGCCTCAGAAAGGAGGGCGAAAGAGCGGGGAGCGGTTCAGGGCACCCTCTTGCCCTTGGGGTTGGAAAATGCCCCTAAAGACGGATGATTCAGAAATGATCAACGGCATGGGGATGCAGAAGGCAACGGAAACCACTGCATTAAAGACCCAAAGGGGTATACCGAGGACATGTAATCCTCTGAAATTACATATATCATGATGGCTTCTTCCTGAGTAAAATATTCCGGACGGAAAATAGTCCCCCAATCGGACCTCCCGGTGGAGACTGATCAGGGAGGAGTCATCAGAATGGATAGAAACATTCTACGAATCGGAGCGTGGAATGTTAGAAGTCTGAATAGGGCAAGGTAGGTTAGAAAACTTAAAAGGAGATTGAATAACTGAAGTTAGATGTTGTTGGGATTAGTGAGATTAAATGGAAGGACGCACAGGATTTCTGGTCTGGGGCAACACAGGATAATTAGCACACAAGCTGTCAACGGAGTCACTGGTGTACGGATTTGTAATGAACAAGAAAGTAGGATAACTGGTGATGTTATTACGAACAGTTTAGTGGACAGGATTATTTTGATGAGGTTAGAAACTAAGCCGTCCCAACCACATTAGTACAAGTGTATATGCCACGTCATAGGAAGATGATGAAGAAATAGAGAAAATATATGCTGAAAATAAAGATTAATCCAATATGTGAAGGGGGAGGAAAATTTAATAATTATGGGTGATTGGATGCAATAGTGGGAGAAGGAAAAGAGGGGAATAATGTAGGACGTTTTGGTCTAGGTGAAAGAAATGAGCGAGGAAGCAGGTTGCTAAGAATTTTGTGAAAGATATAAGGTAGTCGTGGCAAACACACTGGTTAAGAACAATGCAAGAAGAATATACACCTGGAAACGTCCTGGGGATAGAGGCAGATATCAGCTAGATTATATCATGTCAAACAAAGATTCAGTAATCAAGTTCTAGACTGTAAAGCGTACCCAGGAGCAGACATACACTCTCACCATAATTTGATAGTGATGAAGTGCAGGCTGAAATTCAAGCGAAGTAAGGAAGCAGCATAAGCAGAACAGACTGGAAGTGAATAAACTGAAACAATCTAGCACGATAGAAAAATTTGCAGAAATTTGTAGAATTAGGTCTAAGACGTAACTCTGAAAGGAGCTCAACCGAGGACGAATGGAATGCATTAAAGACTGAAATAATGAAAGCTAGTAAAGAAACATTACGCTTTAGGGAACAAGCTGCCAGAAATCCTTGGATAACGGAAGAAATTTTGCAGCTGATGGATCAGAGGAAAGGTACAAAAATGCTCAGGATGAAGCAGGAAAGAGCAGTACAGGCAATTTAGAAATCAAATAAATAGGAAATGCAAAATAGCAAAAGAAAAATGGCTACAAGAAAAGTGTGAAGAAGTAGAAAAGGAAATGGTCGTAGGAAAAGTAGATGTTGCATATAGAAAGATCAAACAGAATTTTGGAGAAATGAAGAAAAGAGGTATGAACATTAAAGCTGCCGATGGGAAACCTCTTTTAAGCTCAGAAGATAGAGCTAACCGATGGAAGGAATACATTGAGAAACTGTATGTGGGGACGACTTGAACAATAGTGTATTGGAAAAGGAAGGCGATGTCGACATTGATGACTTAGGAGATCCTGTTTTGAGGACAGAATTTAATAAAGCTCTGAATGACTTGAAAGCAAATAAGGCAGTTGGAATTGATGAGATCCCTGCAGAACTTCTTAAATCTCTAGGAGAGGAAGGAATCGAAAGATTATTCAAGCTGATATCAAAAAGTTATGAAACAGGAGAAATTCCAACTGATTTTAATAAAAATATCATCTTCACACTTCCAAAGAAAGCACAAGCCGACAAATGTGAGAATTATCGCACCATTAGTCTAACATCACATGCTTCAAAATTACTGACCAGAATAATATACAAAAGGATGGAATGATAGTTGGTGAAGATCAGTTTCGGTTTAGAAAAAATCGCGGTATGAGGGAAGCAATTCTGTCATTAAGATTAATACTTGAAGGATCATGAAAAACAGCGATACTTTTATTGCATTTGTTGATTTAGAAAAAGCTTTTGATAATGTTAGGTGGGACAAGATGTTCAAAATGTTAAAAGAAGTCAGTTCTAAAGTGTCGAGATAGAAGAAACTATATAAACTATATAAGAATCAAGTGGCTATAATAAAATTAGAGAACCACGAGAGACATGCGTCAGTTAAAAAGGGTGTGAGACAAGGTTGTAGTCTATCCCCGTTAATATTCAACTTGTATGTAGAAGAAGCAATGAAGAGAGTCAAAGAAAAGTTTCCATGTGGCATAAGCTTTTCAGGGAGAAAAAATCAGTATGCTACGATTTGCTGATGACATTGTCTTGTTAGCAGAGAGGGCTGAGGATATTGAGATGTTATTGAATGGCATGAACAAAATACTGAAGGAAGATTTTGGACTGAATATAAATCAAAGTAAGACAAAAGTGATGAAATGTAGAAGAAATGATACCAATACTAGCAGATTAAATATAAAAATAGGATCGGATGCAATAGGAGAAGTGAGTGAGTTCTGTTACTTAGGTAGCAAAATTATAACCGATGGCCGAAGCAGCAATGATGTTAACAGCAGAATAGCACTAGCAAAAAGAGCCTTCATGAAAACAGATAAACCTTTTACTTTCAAATATTGATCTGGGAATTAGAAAGAACTTTTTAAAACTCTATGTGTGGAGCACAGCAGCTTTACTGGTAGTGAAACATGGACTTTAGGAATACCGGAAAGAAAGAAAATTGAAGCATTTGAAATGTAGGTGCTACAGAGAATGCTGAAAATTAAGGTGGACATGACAAAGTAAGATATGAACGCGTTTTGGAATGATGGTCGAGAAAAGAAGTTTATGGAAAGACGCTTACAGAAAGAAGAGCACGGCTGGTAGGTCATATTTTGAGACATGCTGGACTGGTTAATTTACTTAGTGGAAGGAACAGTCGAAGGTAAGAACTGTAGAGGAAAGACAGAGATTAGAATATATGAAGCATATAATTGAAGGACGTGGATTGTAAGGGGTATGTAGAAATGAAGAGGTTAGTACAGGATAGGAAATGGATGGAGGGATTGCATCAAACTAGTCAAGAGACTGATGACAGCAAAAAAAGGACACATGTTGCACTTCCATGTAATGATGTTGGAATTGCAATCGTTTTATAGAATTTCATTTGACTTATTTTGTGATAAGCATTACTGAGCGTCCTTGCAATAGTTCCACACATCGTTGAAAAATTGTCCCTCCTAATGTAATGTGTGACAGATCCAAGATATTTAATTTCTGTTATCTGTACCAGGCAGAAATCATCCTAACATATTTCCAGTCTCTATAATATACATATATAGTTTTACTTTTAGAGGCATCACAGTTGTATGTTTTATTTATGGTAGTTAGTAGATCGTTTTCTTAGCAGATGACAGTGGCCGGATTACCGGCCTAGAGTAGTGTTAATTATTGGTTCCTTTCGATATGAATAACTTTTGCTGTTGGTTCCTCCCATTTCATTATCAGATCACCAAGATATAAAATAAACAATACTGGAGATAGCAATCTTGTCTGAGCCGCTTGGTAGGTTATTTGGATTGTATAAATTTATGCTGGTTGCGTAGGTACAAAATTTAATAACAAGTATTCTGAAAGGCCTTTATTGCTCAAGCATACCTCAGCATTTACTCCGATTTGTCTCGTCAAAGCCTTTGGCGTAGTCGGTAAGCGCAATATGAGTTTCGAAATTGGATTCGAGTCTTTTTCTGTATGTTGCATACTGCGTCAATACATGAACGGCATTTCCGGAAACCGTTTTTCTCCCCTTCTAAAGAGGTACTCTGCTGTATAAATAGTTGTTGTAGCAATTCGTGAGCACATAATTTATATCCAGACTTGGCAGGCTGATGCCACTGTAGTTATCACCTGCCTTGAACAATAATATGACTCCATTGTTCAGGGATCATCTTATATCTTTGACACATATTTGTCAAGTGTAGTAATATTAATTTTTAAAATACTCTAAACTGCTATATTAATACCATCTACACCTGCTACTTTCTGGTTTTCAGTCTTTGTAGAGCATTTTCAAATTTTTCAAATATATACTATTTATTTAGCTAATGGAAAACACACAGAATGTACAATACTAGAGAATAAATAAAAATGTTCATCCTAAAAACAAGGCACCTGAAATAAAATTTTGAAGTAGTAAGTCCAGACTGTACAACCATACTGTAGCATCTCTAGATGCTTCAGCAAAGTCTTGCAGCAAACCTGGGTACTGTCTCTCACTAAACTCAGAGACAATGCTGGATAATCTGTTTTTGTGCATCACAGTCACAGATGGGTGAAGTTCTCATGCCCCACTTATGCATCAATCCGCCCATGGTGTTATACTATACATACTTGTATTTTCTGTCACATTTACATTTTCCTGTTCCTCAAAGCGGCTGCGATAGAACTTTGTTAGCTGTGTTTTTTTCCAATTACCTGTTTTTCTTCTGCACAAATCTGTGCAGCTACGTTATCCTCCTTGTTTAAATATATCAGTTTTTTATGTCTACCACTTACATCATCTTTGACGATTATACTGATTTATTTTTCCCATCTTTCTCGATATAGGTTTCTGGTCAAAGATTTGGTTCCGTTTCTTTTTTCCCTGTATGCTGTACAGATTTGAGTTTTCCATAGTTTCCCCGAATCACTACAGCAAATGCCGGGATGCTTCTTTCAAAAGGCCACTGCCGAATTCCTTTCCGTTCCTTGCCCTAATCGTTTCTCGCCTATAATGACCTCGACATCGATGAGGCATAAAGCCATAAGAAAAAAAAACAAGTCCTGTGTGCAACATCATTTTATATTGTTCTTTCTCTTAGGGAGTTGTATGCTTTTTGCTTCTCGTTTAAAGCTATTTCAATTTCCTCATTTCAAATCTTCAAGCCCTTTAACCTGCGGTTTTATTGCTTTTGCAAGTAACCTTAAATGAAGCTTGATTCACTATCTTTTTTAATTGGTTACATTCCTTTTCTATGCTCTCTTCAGTTGGATATTGCAGAATGTAACTGAATAGCCTTAGTTGATATAGCAGTCTAATACTCCATTCTTTCAATAAGTGTGTTTTGTAGGTTCTACATATCTCAGTTTCATGTTCTTACTGTTTTTATACCAAACAGCAAATGATCCGATTCAACATCCATGCCCGTGTAGACGTGGGTATCTTGCACAAGTTTGGCATGCCCTTTATTAAAAATTATTTAGTCTAGCCAGATCGAAGGGTTTCGTGGCGTTGTCGAATCTAGGTTAATATTTAATACAGAAATGTTTTATAATGTGTGATCTATATCTCGAGGGTATAATGTGACGCAGGATACCACATTCTATGGCACATTTGATATGTTAATGGCAATATATTGCATTAATTTTTCTTAAAATCTTGGGTGATCGTTAATTTTTAATCTATAATTTTTAGAGAATACACAAGAATATATGGAAGGCTGTGATGCCAATATTGTACATTCAGTTGTGCGGTCCTGGCTACTGGCCGCGAGGAGACGATGACCTGTGGAAACCGTTACCTGCTCGCGACACTATCTTACCAACCAACAAGGTGGGGTGGGATGTTTACCTGCTCGGCAGTTCCTGAAAACCATTTAAAGAGATCCCAAAGGACGCCAGACAACAGGGAGGTCACTGCGCTTAGCGGGAAAATCAGCGCCAGTCCAAATATGTCGTCACCCATAATGGTTGCCGAATCGTTCCGAACGTCGGAATCCACTTGGACGAACAAAATATCCGCGATATCACATGACGTCAGGATGCCTAGCCCACGAGCCTATCAAAATAGGCACATGACTGAAATTCTGGGAATTTTCTGTTCAGCATATATCTACGATACCACAGGGTGGGACCAATGTTTACGTGAGTGATGGAAGAAGCGACGGGCTTTACTCCGGTACGGAACGCTGTTACCGACGTTTCACTCTGGTGGCGGACCTTGATCCTACAAGTTGATTCTGGTGCGAGACGCTACATTATGAAGTCCAATGCTGGTCCGACATTCGCAAAGAGAGGGTCCGTAATGTTGATGTAAGTATTACATGGTCGAGCTTGATTGTAGCTGCCTTGTAAGGAACGTCTCACATTCCATGGTTCCACCTTCCACCATCGCCGGCTACAGACGCTGACCTTCTATGGTAAAGTATTACATCATCAAGTCTAATGTTTGAGCATTCCATGAACCTTAAGCGCCCCTGCTCTCATTTTCATACTAAAGCCCTACTGAGCTAACGGCATAATTTGCCAGATAGGTACGAGTTGTTAGAAAAGCACTTTGCTGTTCAAGACTATTTTGGTACATTCTCGTACGATTTTTAATGGTACGTTTATTCCATTCGTGGAGTCCAACGTTATTTCCAATATTTAAAGTCACAGCATCATTGACAACGATGTCTGATGTCATAATTTGTTATGTACAGTAGTTTTGCATTTCATTGCTACATATGTAGTAATCATTTGAGTCCTAACTTCCAAGTAAATTTCATTGTGTTTGTTTGATCAACCGTTAATTGTACACCCAGGCGTTGCATTGTTTTTTCATACAATCATGTATTAAAATTGAAGATAAATTCGCCTAGAAATGTAATTGCCAGATGAATCAAATAAATGTCCTATTGTGACAATCTTCCTAAATATCCCGACAGCGTCGAGATTCATGAGAATTTAGATTTGTATTACCTCTTTAAAATTAAAATACCCTTTACTAATTATCAACTATTAAATAATAAAATCCAAATCCTACCTCAGGGAACCCTTGCTACTACAAGGGTGAGTTGGGTTATCCCTGACGGAAGCATAACCGATGTGCAATTTCCTTTCGTCCATGTGCCTAAGTGTTTTATTTTTGGTGATGGCTCTTTTTATATGTAATGGCTTGTGTTTATAGCAAGAAGAAAGAAGGGAAACCGTAAAACCAGATACTGGTCCATTCAAATCTAATCTTCCGTAAGACATCAAAGGCTGCCAAGCATTAAGACCCCATCAGATGGACGACCATACAATGCCCTCACTTCATACACACTGCGGATAGGTTTGAGAGTTAACCTAGGACATTGGTACACAATATGGTGAGAAGCAAATGTGTACCACTCCTACCCTGCCAGCCAAGACCAGAGGATGAATATCTCTTATAGCAACGGATCAGATAACCCACAGTCGGGCGCCTGACACCCTCACGGTGTTGCAACGACTCTTTTTTTTTAACGGTTACCGGTCGACATACCATTCCACAAGCCACATTTTATAAATATTAGACCAATCTTATAGAGTTACTCTATAAATTGCATAAGATACAGCCTAACTTTAGTTAAATTATACAATATTACAATTACGTACCGAGCGGAGCGGTGTAACGGTTAGCGTTCTCACCTCGCATTCGGGAGGACGGCGGTTCGAATCCGCGTCCGGGTATCCAGATTTGGGTTTTCCATGGTTTCCCCAAATCACTCCAGGCAAATGCCGGGATGCTTCCTTCAAAAGGCCATGGTCGAATTCCTTCCCATTCCTTGCCCCCATCCTTGCCCCCCCCCCTCCTTTCCCGTCTCTAAAGACTTCGATGTTAAAAAGAGACGTAAAGCAGTTACAAAAAAAAAACAAAAAAAAAAAAAAAATTACAATTACGTAACAGTTTACTTGGTAGTAAGTGCGGCAGTTTGGGTTGTAGGAATTAAAAATGAGTTATACCTATTCGATAACATACATGTTTTGGCCTAGATGCTAAGCAGGGCATCGCGTATGACTGTAGTCAGAGCGTTATATATAGGCGGATAGTTTGAAGAGAGAACAGTTGGTATTCTTGTTGTGAACGGTACGTGGAGGGATGTACGTTTGGTTAAGAAAGTATTGATAAAGATGGCATATGTAGTACAAATGAAAAAAATATGGTTTAATTTCGACATCCTTCTTTTATCAATCTCACACAATGGAGAGTCCAACACTTTAATTCTATGAAGATGGTTGGTGTTTCGTTTTTGTGCTTTTTGATTACGCCTTATCGACGTCGTGGTCATTAGAGGCGGGAAAGGACTGAGGCAGGGAACGGGAAGGAATTTGGCCATGATCATTTTGAAGGAACAGTCCCGGCACTCGCTTGCAGTGATCAGGGGAAACCATGGAATACCCAAATCTTAATGGCCGGATGGGGATTCGAACCGCGTCCTAGCGAATGCCTGGCCATCACGGTCGGTAAGATAAATGGAAAAAACACCATGTCTTAATATTATTCTGATTATGAATGTATGATATTGTCTTATTGCGCTGTGATTTTGGTTCAGGTGGGTTTTGGGACTGAATGCTGCATGGAGGTGCAGGCGAATGCTGGGATGGTTCCTTCAAAAAGCTATTGCCGAATTCCTACCCGTTCCATTGCCCGTTCCTTTCCCGTCTCTAATGACCTCGACCTTGACGAGGTGTAAAGCCAAAAAAAAGAACTTATAGGCCACCAACATGACTTTAGCCGTAGAGTTAATTTGCTTTTTAATTACGTATGCTAATAAGATTTTAGTACTAATTGGCACTTTAATTGATTTTATGCTGTAATGTCTCCACCTGTGAATGTAACAAAAATATTTAGTCAAAAGTTCTTTGACTGGCTAGACCCATTTCTTCTGTTCACTAAATATTAATTCAAGGAAAAAACAATGTCTTCTCATTGTGTTCCATTTTTTATTTCCTACGAAACATTTTGATGTTTCCATTTAAAATCATGTGCTGACTTTCACTTCACAACTGAATAACTTAATGAGTATAACGAAGAAAAAATTCTTGTAATTATTTAATTCAGAGCTGATGCAATTTGGTTTCTTCAAACGATTGTGCTGGCTAACTACCGCACCCAAGCGATTTGGAAAATTAACCGCCTAGAAAACTTCGTGGCTATTTTCCGTCATGTGTCCTAATCATTTTTTTTCTGGCACACAGTTGTGATAGTCTGGCCTAGTGGTCATCGATTGATTGGGCCTGTTGTTGACTAACCTGCCCCTTACCCTCATGTAACCTCTTCTTCTTCTTTCTTCAAATCTTGTTTCTTCAGGTTGACTTCTTTTTTGATTCTGGCATCTAAATATTTTGACATCTAAATATTAACTTTCAAATTGTTATACTCTTTGAAACTGTTATAATCGTTGTAATTGTGGGCTTACGTCAGCTGAATGGACGTGGAAAATTATTGGTGGATGGCGACTGAAACTACTTAAAATAAAGGGACATAGAAGTGGAAGATCCTAATTTAAAGCTCTTGATAAAAAATCTGCGATACATCACGATACACTAGTTAAATATCTGAGCTAAAGGACAACTCCCCAACGCTGTGCACTTATACGAATTTGTCTAACTCCACAGTCCGAAAAATAGCGTGGGGTCCCTGCGCTTCAGAGATGCCACAGGGCGTTGATGGGGTGCGGGTGCTCGTATGCTGGTGAACGGGTCCCATAAGCTGACCGGTCACTGCGGCTTCCACTGTGCCCTGAGGGACACAGGTGGAGCCGTGTTGCCGCGGGACAAATAGAGAGGCTCGCTATACTACCAGGCTTTGGAAGGGACTTCGGCCTTGTTCGTGGTGGCGCTACATCCGCGTTGTTCCCCGTGGACACCCATAAGGGGTGGCGAAATACGTAATGCCTCACCGACTTCACTGGAGTGGTGAAAATCTCTGCCACAACGGTGGATGATTCGTAAGAATCCAATCCCAAGGTGGGGGCGTAGTGAAGTAGTATGATAGCATGGTGTGGCCGGGATGGCGGGGGAGGTCTTCGGCTCATATACTGCACAACACCTCATCGGTAGATCAAACATTTGTACTCATGTCCGAAAAATAGCTAATTTCAACTGACTACGATCTAATCTGTGAGTAGAATGATAGTGAAGCTTGTGGTTGGCTCTGAACTATCTCATTTTGTAGCAACAATTGTTCATTTATCAAGTGAAATATCTAGCCGTGATGCGGTCATGGTCCGTAAGAAAATTTCGATATGCTGTGCTGCTATCTAGCGGAAATGCAATCACTCCTTATCGACGCCAGCGAAGCCTAGCAGCCTGACTCTGAACTATCGCATGTACGTGTCCTTGATTGTTCATAATTTTTCCACTTACGAGTTGTATTCCAAAAAATTCTTTTTTTATATTTAATGATGTTACAAGAGCAGAGATACTTTAAAATGATACCTCACTTAATGCTAACCTCTTCATCTTAGCATATCCCTTACAACCCATGACCTGAATTATCTGCTTCGTATATTCTAATCTCTGTCTTCCTCAACAGTTCTTATCTTCGACTATTCCCTCCACTAACAAATTAACCAATCCTGCATGTCTGATAATATGACCCACCATCCAATCTCTCCTTTCTGTTACGACTCTTCCACAAACTTCTATCGCCAACCACCATTTGCAAAACATATTCATTTCTTACTTTATCTGTCCATTTAATTTTCACCAACCTTCTATAACACCTCATTTCAATGCTTATATTTTTCTTCTCTCTAGTATTCCTAAAGTCCGTGCTTCACTACCACAAAGTGCTTTGCTCCACACATAGAGTTTTAAAAATTTCTTTATGAATCCTGGATCAATATTTGAAACTAAAAGATTTGGTTGAGTATGAAGGGAGAAAGATGGCTCGTCTAAAAAAATAGAAATAATATAAATAAACATATAAATAATAAATAGAAATAAATAAGAACGTAGCTAGATGAAATGACACTTAGTAGCGATGTAATTTTAATATACTATTATGGTGGTATGATTTGATTTCAGTCTTCGGCAATGCACATAATATCACATGAAGCTTTAGTTCTTCTTTTGTCACTGTACGCGGCCATGAGAACTATGTAAATAATTCGTAACACCATACAGAAAGTTCTTCCAACCAACTTGGTTTTGGAAAGGTTACTAGCATAACATCTCAACACAACAACAGTCAGTAAATTTAAACATGAATATCATGTTTCTTGCAAAAAATTAATTAAAACAATTACGCTTCGTTCAGAGACGTGGATGCAAATCGTTGCAATCTTTATTTATGAAAAAAGAAGACACGAATTTGCAGCACATAGAATGATGTGGTACAGATTCTCACACAATTCGAAATACGTTTCGGCTAAGATTTAGTGGTCGATATATGGGGTCTCGATTTGGCGTGAGCACTGTTGCCGAGATGTTTGTTTGGTGACATCTCCATAGAGATTACACATTAGTGTTGGGCGCCAGAAACGCGCCACTTTCCCGGAAACAATGACCGGGACCCCTTCGCACCCGCCCTATAACCACGTTACGGCGCCCATTTGCAAGTCAAACGCAGCACAGACTGTGATTACTCCATTTAACAGACAGAATCTATGCACGGCGCTAATGGTCAGCTTTGTGCTGGGTAATAGCAAGCGATAGGCGGTCCGCGCCCTTGATTATTGCTACTTACTATGCTCCGTATCTTACTGTCCACTGAGCAAGCCCCAGCATTACTCCCGACTGTTTTTCCCGTCGCAAATGATTCTGAAAATTTTAGTTATGGAACGACGGAAATACTGTGCGGCAGCGGGGCCAAATTCATAAGAATGCTAAAGAGCTGACTCGAGAAAAATAAACTTCCAGATTCTTCAATTTTCACGCTTCATTATTCACTCTTTAAAGTAAATTTCAGTATTGCTGTACAGCTGTATCTTTAGAGCAACACAACAGCCTGACTTTGTTATTATGATACTTGACCATCCAAATCTTCATTAATGTTTTCAATTAGTATTAAGGCAATTATATTCCTCGGCTCTAGTAAAGTTCGCGATTCCGTGGGAACTACTTTTTTTGTCAGCTCGTTTATGTCGTAACAAGTAAAAGTGAATGATACGTCGCAGATAACCCTTATGTCACAAGAAAGCGTTATTAGCAATGATATTGAATTGCATTACGATGGTGGCAATTTCCCTAGTTATCTAATGTTTTTTTGGTATTTTTTTAATTATTATTAACTTATTTGAATCGGTGTTTTTTGAATGGCCGTACGTGATCAAATTTAAACTTTCGGAAAACTGAAAGAAACATTCCAGAAGCCTTATTAGAAATTTTTGTTTAGCTTTAAATTGTATTTTCATTTGAAATATTTTACCTTAACATGTCCCACCACTTGAAAAACAATTTAAAAATGATTTCTCGCAATGGTTGCAGGTTGAAAATTTAAAAAATACGCCCTTTCACAAAAATTCAAGTTTAAGTGGGATGAAATAATCTTACATTTGTCAAAGTACACATTAAATTAATAGTAATTAATTTAAGAGTGAACATATGAGTATTTTGATACATTGTCTATTTCAGGCTTATTTTATTTACATAAAAGTTTTTTTTTCCTTCGGCCTCTTCTTCAACGCTGCTGAACGGAGTTGCACTAATGGTTGGCCAGTGAAATAGCTCCTCGTAATATATGTCATAATTTTGTGGAACCTAGTTCTACAGTCTTTTTTAAAGTCATTTAACTGGAAAAGGATGCTCACACATAAGCCTTTTCAAAAGAAACTGATAGCTCTATCCTCAAGGAACAAAAAACGCCAGTAAAAACAAAATGTGAAAAAATGTCGATCACGCCCTTTTAAAAACGTCGATTCATTTGCTTTCAGTGTTAAAATCCTTCCCCGTCTACTTTTACGATTTACGAATTTTAATTTTTAATTCTTTTAACGTTTTTGGTAAATTATTAATTCATCACTTCCCTTGGAAAATTTTTCCAACCCCTGACACCCTCACCCACAAATTCTTCGACCAATTTCCTGCCAAGCCCAATCTAAATATTTAAATGTGCAAGCGGCAGTTTCCGAGTACTGTATTTTTGGATAGGTTTTTCACAGTTTAATAGCTTAGAATCTAACTTAGAATCTGAGGTATGTTTATAGTCCACAAGAACGGTGCACGGAGCAATAAATGATAATCTTTTCGTGACCTCAACAGATAGGCGCAAAA
Organism: Vandiemenella viatica; assembly: GCA_031002005.1. NCBI lineage: Eukaryota > Metazoa > Arthropoda > Insecta > Orthoptera > Morabidae > Vandiemenella > Vandiemenella viatica. Next base: position 24,121,401 of record CM061921.1, read on the forward strand.
TGTAACACTACGTCAAACATAAATACTACTTTCTGAACATGAACACGGAACCAACAAAGATCAAACTACATCAAGGATAACATTGCACTCTTTGAATTCCGATAATATTTTTGTTGACTACATATTTTCTGAAAGCGTATATCAAAGCAGCAAAGCTACCTGAGATCTAACGAACCCCCCACTTATGAATGAAGCTAGGATCGTGATATCTTATTACATGGCATTTAGGTTATTTTTGCTGCTCCGGGTTAGTAAAGCGGGCATAGCTTGGGGTAATAGTAATAACGCCAGTAACATCGCACTCATGAAATCAACTTAAATTATTAAAAACTAAATTAATCATGTCTTATTCTGTAATGCAGATTGTTAATCCTCGTTGCATTTAATCACAACTACAGCTTTTGCTAATAATCCCGATCGAAAATCCAAACATCTACCGAACAGACATTCGCCCGCATATCTAGGTAGACGAGGGCTAAACAGCAGATATATGTTAGTAAACAAAACGTCTTTATTAAATTTTATGGTTTTCTGCTAACAGTTTTGCTAATGTAGCCGTCCAAAAAAACTTAGCATGAGAATGTACGCGTTAATAAAGATTATTCTTATTATTAAACATTTATAAAAGAGAATGTGGAAATATGGTTTATTGCAATCGATAAGCAGTGCTAAGTACTAAGGTTTATGGTTGAGTTGGAATAAAACCTGGTAGAAATTAAACCAAAAACTAGTTTTTGTTAGGTTTCAATATGGCATCATGATTGATTTAGGTTTCTGGTAGCTGCAGTAAATAAAGACAGTTGCGAACCTTATAACTAAAACAATAACGATTTGGTTCCGTTAGTGTCATGAATATTGCTTTTTTTTAAAAAAAATCCCTGCTTTTCACCTCACCTACGTCGTGGTTATTAGAGGTGGAAAGGGATCTGGAGCAAGGAACGGTAAGGAATTCTACACCTCTTTTGTAGGAACCATCCTAACATTTGCCTTCATTGATTTCTGAAAACCTAAATCTGGATGACCGGGCCGGAATCTGAACTCGCGTCTTCCTTAATAGCAGGCACGACCGTGATCCGATTATCCAACAATTCCCGTCACATTAATAGTAGTATTTCCCATAATTCAGATTAGCCTGAACTGTAAAGCAATTTATTTGCAAATTAATCTGCGGTTTTCCGCTGTATTCTGTTGGCCTGAATTACCTGAGATGTTCATAATTCATTTCGCTAAATGAAATGTGGCGGCCACGAACGGGTCTATACATTTAGTTGGAATAGCTTTTTATTTAATCACTATGGGGATACAAGTTGTGTGTCGTAGGGTCAATCGAGCATTGAATCCAAGCCCCCAGACTAATTGTAATTTTAATAAAATACAAGGCATAGAACGCAGCGCCAGGGTAGCAATTCCGAAACGAATAATGTGAGCATCTGAACGTCAAATCGATTAGCGTTTAGAGAATCGAATCTCATCCAGTAGGTAATGACAGTGATTACAATCAACTGCGCTAATATGCCTATGCCGTAGCCGTCTTGCCTAACCTGATAATCCTGCCATCTATTTTTTTTAACTGCTTTATGTCTCTCAACAGCGAGGTCTTTAGAGACGGGAAAGGATGAGGACAAGGAATGGGAAGGAATTCGGCCATGGCCTTTTTAAGGAAGCATCCCGGCATTTGCCTGGAGTGATTTGGGAAACCATGGAAAACCCAAATCTGGATGCCCGGACGGGGATTCGAACCGCCGTCCTCCCGAATGCGAGGCGAGAATGCTAACCGTTACACCGCCACGCTCGGTCCTGCCTCTAAATAGGGTCTCCAGTTTAAAGTGACATCTGAACCACAGCCAAAAATCAGTATCGAATCAATAACTAAAGCTTTAACCCATATGCTAGAACTTTAGATATTGATTTTATAATAATAAATTTGTGGTGGGATAAATACTAAAAAAGTCGGTGATATTCTGCCTTCCAACATCAAACTGGAGAAGCCGATGAGCAGAATACATGTTATTCTGTTTTAGGGTGTAAATATTTAAAAAAATCATTAAAATTTCATAACTCAACATCGACTCTGAGACACGGAGCATGCGATAATGCCATCGTAACTTGGGTAACTGGTAGTAAATAGCCGCCAGGTGTTTACTTAACAGGTAAATAGCTAGAATAAATGCTAACCAAGATGTGGTTGACGGTATGTGGCTATGTAACTACGAGCAAGTATCCAGTCGGTGGCTACATGTCTGTACATGCGAATGACTTAACATGTACTGCACGTGAGTGGTCTAATTGCTGCTGCGTTGCGTGCCACTGCAGGCGTAAAAGATACAATTAGTAATATACGAAATGAGAGAAATCGCCTGTTTATCATCTGCTTACATGATTTGTAATTTGCATTCGTTAATCTTTAAAAATCATTTGACATTTGTCTGCTACTTATGATTGCTAATTGAGTCCTATCTCTTTTTTATTGCATGTTAATGTATTCAGTACATCTAATATCTACTACAGGGTTGTCTTAGGTGTAGTAAATAAAGTCACTCAACATTGCAAATAATTTTTTTTTCGTTTTGTAATCCATTATCTCATAAGTAGAGTTATACGCTATACAAACTGACATTAGACAATGTTTGTTCCATATTACTGCTTTGGTTTGAACTCCAGATATTTCTTTGTTAAAAATTGAAAAATAATTCACTGTGTCATTTAATTTGTTATTTCTCATCCTACAGAAAGATTATACAGTGCATGGTGTCGATAACTACAGATTATATACAATTTTTTTATTTTTATTATCTGCCGAAAGAATGATTTCTCTAAGTAAAAACATTCCAAATTTTTTATTAACATATTAGATGCTTAGAAAGTTCTCAGTCAAGTGAATATCGTGCCATGAGGGTTTCCTACGTGGCTATTGCAGGTTACATTTTTATCTTAAGTTTGACAAAATAAAGGAACTCCGAAGACTCACCTACGCGTTGGTTGTCAAATAACGGTGAATATTAAGTAAGATGAAGATACTGTGACTCTTAGTTTACATAAGAGTATTCTCTGTCACATTTAAATATATAGTTTTAACGTCAATGTTAAAAAAAAAGAAGGGACAATAAAATATAGCTGTTATGGAAGAGAAAAACTGTAGCAATGATGTTTTCATACATATCCAAATGATTATAAAATATTTAATTCTTTCATACAAGCAGTAGTTGCATGTAATGTCACTGTATCATAAACCTTTCGACACCACAGTTCAGATTCTTAGTTAAAAAATTGATAAAAACGTTGAAACGTTAGTAACGATTGCTCTCCATCTTTGGCTACGTTGTTCGTTTACGTTACTTTACTATTGGTAAGTGCATCGTAACAATGCCATTCCTTCTGAACTCGATGAAAAATTCTTTTATACTGTCGGGCCAGGTTAGAAGCTAGTTTTACAGGTCAGTCAGTCAAAAAATGGGAGTCCAACTAAGCATTATTAAGGTATAATTTTATTTCTCTGATGTTTTACTGAACAATGTCTTCAACATTAAGTATACATGCTGAATGTTTATGCAAAAAAAAATTATATACACGCATTAATAGGTATAAATCCTTACAAGACGTCACATATATCTGAAACTTCCGTATAAATATTAATGCACTAAATGTGGATTCATGGTATACTTTATGTATATTAGTAACTGTAGATAACTTATTTTTGTTATGATTTTAGTTGCACCGTTTTACTGATAATATGGTTCCGTTACATATGTTTATCAAACACATACATGTTACACCTCATGTCTGCGACGATTCAATTCTTACACAAAATGTTGGTAATAGTCATTGATATAGGCCCTACTATATATTCAAAATGTCCCTGCTGTAAAATCTTGTCCAGTTTTCTACAAATGTACCATCCGTACTACATGATTCGGGCGAGGAAGACACTACGTGCTATAGTTTAAGAAATACACTGTACTAAAATGCGCTCAGTTACAGTGTAGAATTTTTTATTGAAGAATGACGACTAATTACATTGTAATAATTCCAGAAGTTAAACGTAAAAAGTAAATTTATTTATTATTTTGAGTCAGAAGTTTACTTTATAAGAAAACCATTCGTTAGATTTGAAGTTATCGAGTTTTGTTCTAATACAGTGAAAAGCAACAGAGCTCCGCACTCACATAGATTAAGGCCACGAGTTAATCCTAATTGTCTTACTACCACTTAACACGGATGAGTTTCCAGAAATGGTGTTTGAACCCACGACCTGCGCTTGAGAGGTCTGCCCGGGGCAAGCAGGTGATTTCCAGCGACGCGCAAAGGAGAGATAATTATTGGGGTGAAGCCCACAGGTGATAATTAATTTGAGTATCTCGTTTGCGCGCTCCGTTTTTCCCTGGTGGCTCCAAGCGATGTCTGCAGCGAATCATTTGGCTCCGCTGATCCATGAAACGAAGTTTCGACGCTTTTCATAAGCGAGCGGCCGTGAATGAAGCCCGCGGGGCCAATGTGGACCAAGACGAACCAGAAAGGCAGAGATAAAAGTACCACGGAAAAGAAGATTCAGCTTTTAATTACTTGATATTATAATTCTCTTAAAAAGGGTTGATGCAAATATAAAAGAAAATTCTAATAGGATTTTTTTTGTGAGTATACATTTGCTGTGTAGCGATACTTGGAAACAATTAGGCAGATGTTTCTTGGGGGTATTGAGAGATTAAATCTTCTTAAACGATACATACAAAATTTAGATACTTGTTTGATCATTTGATTGAAGTTATTGCAAGGATTTACAAAAAAAAAATTTTAAATAAATAAAATAAAATAAAAATATTTTGTTCCTCATATGTCGGATAACTTGCTTTCATTCTTTTTTATTTGTTCGATTGGGGATTTATAAGCTAACAACGAAACCTTTGTTAAATGTTTACATTTGTGAAATATTTGTTAAACAATTTCTTACTAGAAATACCTGTTTAGACTATTGTTATTACGTTCGGAAGGATTTAGCTCCGTACTGGCTATAGTTATTGTCTCCAACACACTGAATCACGTTACTTGCCGATTATACACTGGCACTTTAATATCTTTTCTTTTTTTAAATTATTAATTCTGCAAAAACAATTTTTATTCTCGTAGGAATTGACTCGAATATCCTCTGCATCGCATTTTCAACAACCCACGCTTTCAGAATACATTTTCTATCTGCTTCAGATTCGTTTGGATAGGAGATGATTTATCAAACTCAATATATCTTAAGCGCCAATAGTGATTAAGATAGATGACTCAGAGCATCATACAAAATTAAATGACATGTTTCTGAAATTCCTTATCCTAGGAGACCATTTAATATTCTTTGTGAAATGTGCTTCAAATATATGGACAAGTGTGTCACTATGGAGGCACCAACCTTTAATCAACAATATAACGATAAAAAAAATTTGGTGTGGTGTTGTGAGATCCGAAGTTGAAAAAGAACACTATACACCACCTATTCACCATTAATGTTTTAGTTAGAATAGTCGCAACCTGACAAAAATATTAGAATACTTGTCATCATTAAAGGAATACAACACATCTATGAAAGACTAACAATTTATTTGCTGGTATAGAGTGGTATAATCCGTAATAATAAGCATTAAAAGCAAGAAAGCGTAGAAAAAAAAAATACAAACTTTAAAGGCTGTTTCCACACAAAGAAAAGTGTAAGAAATCTTCAATTTTGCCTCCGGAAACATTTATCGGTTTAAGTTGTGAGATTTTAATTTAAGCGTGGACGTGACAAATACCTGTCGGCGCCAATAGATGGCAGAGGACTTTCAGAACATATGGACACTTGGAGGAAATGAGAATTTACGATAGGAGCCATAAACATTCGTATACACTATCTTGTGAGGAGACAAGTTCCTTTTAAATGCTGAAGAAGCTTTCAAAGCGGTAAAACATGACAAAGACCATTCATTGCGGTAGCAAATAGTGGCAAGTCTTTCAAGTATAAGCTCTGAGATACGACCACTAGGAGAAAATAGTTGTTCCACGCGATCGTTGATTCGGCCAAACTACTATTCCATCGAATACCACAGCAAGTTGGAGTGAAGTTACATCACGGAGGAGTATCAAGAATAATACGTATCCGTCATCGACTGTTCATCTAGCAAGGCAGATGGACGATATTGCGTCAGCGGCAACCGTAGCAGCAACAGCTAGCTGTACGAGGACTTCTCGAACATCACACATAATGCTGTTAAACATCCCCAGGAGGGGTGCAGTTTGTTCGTAACCTACGGTCGGCCTTGGCAAAATTCAGTGCCTGCTGCAGCCGTTCCTGTCTATGCCTCATGGTTTGCATGCATTAATACGTCGAGATGTCCATAAATTATCCACAACAATTAATCAATCCGCAAAACACCCTTCGAAAAAATCTAATCAATGTTAAAGATTTTCTGTACCGGAAGATGTTTCTTCAAAGAAGAAGAACATTATTTTTTTTTTTTTTTTTTGCTGTCATCAGTCTTTCAACTGGCTTGATGCAATCCTCCATCTTTCCCTGTCTTGTGCTAAACTCTTCATCTCTAGATATCCCTTACAACCTCAATTATCTGCTTCATATATTCTCATCTCTGTCTTCCTCTACAGTTCTTACCTTCGACTGTTCCCTCCACCAGAAAATTAACCAATCCAGCATGTCTCAAAATATGACCTACCAACCTGTCTGTTCTTTCTGTAAGCTTCTTCCACAAAATGCTTCCCTCACCCATCATTTCCAAAACTTTTTCATTACTTACTTTGTCTGTCCACTTAATTTTCAGCATTCTTCTGTAGCACCACATTTCAAATGCTTCAATTTTCATTCTTTCTGGTAATCCTAAAATCCATGTTTCGTTACCGTAAAGTGCTGTAAAGTTCTTTCTGATTCCTAAGTCCATATTTGAAACTAAAAGTGTTCTCTTTTTCCTGATGGCTCTTTTTGCTAGTGCTATTCTGCTTTTAACATAATTCGTGCTTCGACCATCGGTTGTAATTTTGCTTAGTAACAGAATTCACTTACTTCTCTTATTGCATACGATAATATTTTTATATTTAATCTACTAGTATTGGTATCATGTAGATGATTTTGCTATGACGGATGAAAGAATGCTCCACTATGATATCACCGTGTCCGTCACTGATTTGAATCCTGCAGTAATCCCGATCACGAATTTTAATTATTTCCGTATTCATTTCTGTGAATATTGGAAAGATGCCTTCTTTGAGCTTCACCACTATATGTTACAATTGGAAGATAATATGTTAAACGATACTTCAAACTTACATTTTACGTAATCATGTGATAATACTCTTTTCTCTGCCTTAGTGTGAGCCATTGGTAAATAAAAAAGTAAAATTATAGTTTTATGTGACTCTTTATAATTTCCTGCATCTACACTGTTTGCTTTTAATCTGATATACCTAGCGTGGTGGATGAGCGGTAACGCTCAGGCCTCGCATTCCGGAGGACTAGGGTTCGTATTTGCGTCCTGCAATCCAGATTTGGGTTTTCCATGGTTTCCACCGCAGATCACTACAAACGAATGACTGGGTGGTTCCATTAAAAGGCCATGAGCGAATTTCTTTCTCTTCGTTGCCCATAGTTCTTTCCCGCCTGTAATGACAACGACCTAGTCGAGGCGTTAAGCAAAAGCGAAGAAAATGTAATAATAATTCATAAATTCCCTTACATTTGTGTTTTAAATCAGGACAATATGCAGTGATAAATAAAGGATAACACAATGATTTATATTCTGCAATTGTTTTATAACATGCTCAGTGCTGACTTTAATGTTCAATACTGAATACGTATGCAGCACTGCTGCCTCGGCGTATATATTCAAGAGACTTGATAGATAAACATGTCTCCCACCTATTACCTCATCTACAGGCATTTCGCACGGAGGTTTTGCATTTTAAATTAAGTGTATTGTGTTGTGTGTGACGTCATTGCTCACACAAAGCTTGGTTTGCAACCTACGCTCCAGATATCGTTTTGAAAAAGGCAGTGTAAAAGTTCATCAGAAATATGTTATTAACATACAGCATACATAAATATTCAAATTTTAAATTTCAACACCAGTATCACCAAGCAGTCGTTTTTAGTTAAAAGGTGTCAAAATACATCTCTGAAGCGCTGAAGATGTTTCACTACCCTGATGTGCGATAATTTGTTTCTACCCGTTTAATCGTATCGTCAATGGGCATTCGTCCGTCGAATACAAATTCAATTTTTTGTTTCCCCTGACATTCTTGTTCAGTTTGGGTTAATCGTTATATTCGGTGGCAGCTCCTTAAGAGATTAAACTAATTATGGAATAATGCATACGATTTGTGATTTAAGAAGCCTGTCATTTCTATATAGGTAACAAGGTACTGTAGTAGTAGTGGGGGTTTGCTGGGTAATTATATTTATAGCATTCCATTTACCATTTTATTAATTTTAATATTAGTAATTGATCTCAAAAATTTCATAATTTTAATTATATCATTTTATCAAATAGGAAGAGGGTGCAAAGTGATATTCTGACTTGCATTACTAATGTAAAGTCATAACCTGACAGATTTATTCAAATCAAACATTGAATGCCAACAGACGTCGGTGAATTTAACAATTAATTTAAAACATGAAAATCCAATGCTCAAACAAAAATCAACACCGAGTCTTACAATATGTGGCAAAAGGCGTTAATTCTAAACAAACAACAGTAACATATCTATAAGAAATTTACGCACTATATCAAGATGCTTTTTTATAAAGCTGTTCACAATACAAGTTTATACAAACAAATGAATTCAAAGAGGGCGCCATTAAGTCTTGGACTTAAATAAAATAATATTTCCTGATTGATAGGAATTAATAACAGTCTTCCCGTATCAAATCAGATTGCTCACGGCTAATAATACGCTCAGAAAAATTGTCGGAGAGCGATGCTCAAGGGCGTTCATGGTTCGAGGAATGCGTAACACTGAGTTCTTTTTAGTGGCTGAAGGTCTTTACCGTTTATTCAGCAGCTGTGGCACCAATGGTGGTAACACGCACACTACCTTCAGATAACCGCCACAGGTACCGCAAGCCAGAAGTGGCTTAAGCCGTCCAGCTCTAAGTCTCGTCGTAATCGCAGACTCGGCGATGACGTGACCTGTCTGTCCGCCAGACACCACGGGAAGACCTCCTTCTCTCCCGATGTTGAATCGGAATCCTCTTCCAACCCCGTCGAAAACCAATCCCTCGGCCCGTAGGAGATGTGGACCCAGAACACACCAAATAGCTCGTTATTATTTTGTAACATGCCCGTTCATTGGGAGTTCACAGCCACGTCATTCACACTTGGATCTACCATAACTTCCTCACCCCGAAAGTATCCGACCTTCTCCGAGTTTTGCTTCGGCCACCAAATTTTTCCACTAGCGTAAGGCACAATAGATGGTCCAGCCGCATTATCCATTTGACCGGAGAACGGTCAGTTCGGCGATACCTGCTACAGATAAGCGGGCTTTCCCTCGAAGTCGAGAAATATGTTGCTACCCCAGCTCATGAGTGAAAGGGTCTCGATTTACCGATACAGGTGGCTACCTCCTAGACTTAAAGCGAAAATACTTTCGAGCAAAATATTCCAGCCGTCTATCAATATTAATTATTGTTGCTATTTATAAAGTTGTACGAGTCTGACACAGCAGTCTCGTTACAGTACACCGGCACTAGTTTCTTTGTTCTGAAGTACAAAAATTTCGGCTAGAAATAGTTTTCCACTTGATATTAAAAGTAATTATTTGTGCTCTAAAAAGATAGTTATTCCACATACTATGGAATAGTCCCTATTTTAATGATTATTACATCTCACAATTCAAAATAGAAATGACATTACAAATCAGTCAGACAGATCCTACTTAAATTCACGTTTTAGCGTAAGGTGCAGAGAGTTAATGTGTTCTTTACAGTTCTTGAGTTGTAACTGAAAAGTTTCATCTTTTAATTGGAGTTAATATAACATCAAGTTACAGAAAATGTGATGAATTTCTATGAACTAATAAAGCTGTGAAAAGTATACCATCTTCCCACATGTTTGTTGATATTTCTGCTGTACGGATTGTTTTTCACAAAAACTGTTTTGCAGGGAAGGTACAAAGCTGTAAAGTCTCAACTTCCCAAGTGTAAAATACAGCATATAGGTCTCGATCAACATGCAGTTATTAAGTAGCTTTTAGGCTATGAATACAGTATGTTCCTTCTGGAAATAGTGCGACTACTAAAAAAAATTCTTTTTCTTTGTGTGTCAGATTTTTTAAACTTTATAACTAAAATAGTAATGACTGTAATATTATCAGCTATTGGTGTATGCCATGTCAGGCAGATACGCTTTTCACTACCCATATTGAAGACAGTGAACAGATTATACAGATCTGGACTATTGCCAAATAAATATCGCAAAATATAAAGAATTTCTGAAAAAAATTGGTACTATTGCATGTATTATATTACTCATGCATTTTCAACATCAATACGACTCATCACAATATTTCTAATTGTGGTTATTATTTGTTTGCAGTGGCAGTAATATCACATAAAGACAACATTTTGTGAACGCTCTAATAAGTGAAACATGATTTATTTAACAATATATTTTTATGAATTGGTTTGCAAGTGTGGATTATAAAAACACTTACTTTTTTGTTAGTGTATGTAGTTTAGGGAACACGTGTTACGCAGTTTTCACTAAAACGTCTTATGCAGCAATTCCACTAACAGTTGCGATGTTACATTTTAGTTAAGAATAATTTATCTTACACAGAATTCTTCGTAATGGTGAATCATGAAAATATCCGACAAAATGTAATAAGCCACTGTTGCTGCTTGTAATTATTTTACAGTTCAATATAACTAAAAAATGTACAATTATTAAATAGGACTAAACCAAATTTCATACTTGGTAATAGAATTTTGACCAACGAACAATTCTTTCATGTGTCTGTTAATTACAACTGCTACTTTAATACATCTTTTTGTTGCAAAGTAACATAAACAATAAAACATAAGTCAGAATAAAAATTATTAAACCACATGTCTAAATAACTATCCTATTTCGTAATAAACTCTCCTCCAAACAGAACATCATTTATTCCAGAACATTACTTTCACAGTGTCATCTCCCAGTAAAAATTTTATTGGCATTTTGTTTAAATTATGAAAAATACATGTATAATTTCGTTTAAATAAGAGAACAGAATGTTTTAGTCTGTTCTGAAACTGTACTGTTGCGATAAGAATTGAAAGTGAAGGTTGTCGTTCTGAGATAATAGTGAAGCGTCCCATCACTCTACACTGACATGCTTCGTTTTGTCTTCACAAATAATTTATACAACAAAAGGTTCAATTTGAATAAGAGTTTCAAAATTAGGGAAGAATAATGACAGCGTATCTAAAACGGTTTATGATCGTGAACTATTTTAGTCTCCAAACACTAACAAATGCATCACAAATTGAACAGAACTTGTAAGTCAATTTCCAGAATTATTTTACCTTACCTCAGCGACTTATCCATATTCATTTTCCAAAAGCAATTAGAGCACAAAATTTAATTACGTGCGCACGCTTTCCCACCCTCGGTGTCCATTTTTACTGTTTATTTTTCTATACGCAAATCTGCTCTTGCCTGAAAGAGCTTATAACCCTTTCTCTTCGGCGCCCAATCCTCCGGGACTGTCCCTCGGGGATCCAATTAAACTGAAACAGTCGTAAGGGATCGCAGTTCACAGATTACACGTCATCCATCATTCCGACATTCAGTGTAGAGATTATCAACGGGTGATGCGATCATCTTCATTATTAAATACTCATTACAGTAGGCCTACTCTGATAACAGCCTTTACTGCGTATTTGCTTTTCGTAAAACCATTAATTTTGTGAAACTACTGTTACTAAACATACGAAATGCTCAACACTGGTGGAAACTGAGATGATGCTTCAAGTTTCACTTTTTTTTTTATAACTGATAAATAATTACAGTTAAGACCAAAAATTTGAAATTAATCCTGAGGATATCATGAAGGAACTAAGAAAGCTGAAAAACACATAAAGGGACTGGTGTAGATAATATTACTGCAGATTTCTTAAATATAGCAGGATGTGACATGGTACCTTATCTTGAAATATTATTTAAATTGAGTCTGGAAACTTGCTGCTTACCAGAGGACTTGAAAAGTGCGATAGTAGTGCCGGTACATACTGATATTGACGGAATTTGACAAGAAAATCTGTAGGGAGGGCACAGGACATTTTTTTCGGTAGTTACGAAATTTTGAGAACTTATCGAATGGTGACAGAGAAACGGATGAGTGTGTTAGTCTACAATGTTGCGTCGGTTGCTCAAGCTGTACTTCTCGCGCATTATGCTAGTGTATAATTTGTTCATAAATTTCGTTTAGAGAACAAACGTAATATGTCGATTTTCTCTCTCCTATTACTTTGTGTCTGCTTATTTTTTTTTTTTTTTTTTTTTTTTTTTTTTTGACATGCCATGCGGGTGTAAACTGGCCAAGTTGTAGCTCTAGCATAGCACCAGCAGCTAAAGTTATTAGAACCCAAGAATCGGATGCTCACGCTGAAGAAAGAAGAAAAGACCAAGCTGAAATAAAGTTGCCCTTAGTTAATACCTCCCCCCCCCCCCCCCCACATCACCTCACCAACGTTTGTTTTTCTGTTTTTAAATATGTTGGAAATTGATTCTCTTCAAGTGACAGGATCCACGGTAGAATGATATAGTGATGGCTTTCCTGTCATATTATGCCGACTTTGTTGTTTGGGACCAATCCTTTGTTACCAACAAATTTCTATATTGAATTCTGGCAACGAAATTCGCGGGTATCAGCTAGTAGAATACATATATGTTAAAAATGCGAACAGTGGTCTTACGCGCATTTAAAAGGATATAATTAGTCAGGGTAACTACGTCTTTTTTTAAATTAGAAATTATAACAGTTTTGGTGTTTTATTTTAATGAAGAAAGTAAATGAGAAAATGAAAACTCCAAAGCTTTTTATTGAAAGCTTTGTACTGGAAAAGTTTTGAGAGCCGTTTCCGATGTTTTATTTGCTCATGTTACACTGAATCGATTATTTTTTAGCATAATCAAAGTAATAATTTTAGAAGTTTTTTTCTCACACGTTAAGTTTGAAAATAGGCGAACCTTTTTGTTTTTAGAAGTTGGATGTTGATTAAAAAAAAAGGGAATTAAAATGGTATAGAATACTAGAAAAGCCGGAACAATTTAAACTGTTTTAAATTATTTTTTGTTGCTGCATTTGGATGTCACTAATTAGGTGAATGATCCGAAATTACAGTAGAAAGACGTGCAGTTTCATTTAGAGGGAGCTCCCACTAATTAATTGGAAAGCAGTCTTCACTGAACAGGGGTAATGTACGTGACAGAACCCAGGTGGGGAATCTCCATGCGATAATAGACTGGAGGTATTAATTGGGGTGGTGGAGGGGTGCGGGCAATTAGTCAAGGGCTGAAAGAGTTAATTGGAAATTGGCGAGCAGACGTGGTGTCACGGTCAAAGTGTCACAGGTAATAAGATTCGGCTGTAGCCAACTGATTTAGTGGTCGAGATAGCCGCTCACTAAGACATTAATAATGTTCCATAAATGACTGAAACACCTCAGGTTCTTCAAGACAAAGCGACAATGCTTTCACTCTCCTTTTAGCTACCGATTTTATACGCCGTAGTACGCGTGTGGCAAACTCATTTAAATCGATTATACAGAACGTTATTACAATATTAACTAATGCTGTCACACCCCCTATCAGTTTCTCTAGCTTCTAGTGTGCCATATACAACTGGAATGCTGTTGTATCCTTTGGGTTACATATCGCAAGGGATTGATTGACAATGCAGAGAAAGTACAGAGAAGAGCCGCTCGATTTGCGACGCAACTGACGAAAGTGTCGCAGAATGAATTCTTTAGATTGGGCTGAGATTGTCTTACGGGCAGAAGATTTCGTTTGAATATGTTGTCAAACATGCGAACATCCACTTTTATTTCAGAGTATCATGAAATATTTTGCATGTCAATCTATTTAGGTCGTAATGACAGTAGGGATAAGGTTAGGGACATAAGGTGGCATACTGATGTTTAAATAAATTCTTTCTTCCATTGTGCTAGGCGTGAGTGGAATGCACAAAGTAGAGATTCGTACAAAGCCGTCTTTGCCATCCACAATTTTATGAATTGCAGAGAGTTTTTTTTTTTACTAGGCAACTTAAGCCATATCATGTGATCATGACTCTTACACTCTTGCAGTGCATCAGTTTCTACAGTGCGTTGCAGTAGCTTCTAAGTGTGGGCACTACAGGACCGACACGACATTAAAACACACACAACAAATCCACCCTCATTCCCTCGGCCGGACTCGAACCGGCGACCTTCGGCACTCTAGCCCCCACGCTAGCGGGACTGGCAATTGCAGAGTATTGATACTACGTGTAGAAAGAACTTCCTTATATTGCTATAAAACTAAAGCGTCTCAAAAAGAAATTAAAACTAACCGCCAAAATCTTTATATATAAAGATGAATGTATGTTTGTTTGTTGGTTTGTGGGTATGTTGGTTTGTTTGTTCTTCATACAAATCCACAGTTTTCATCCGATCTCGATGAAACTTTGCACACTTATCCTTTGCAACAAGGAGAAAAATACTGTCTACATTTGGTTGACAAATTACCTGTATAAATAACACAAGTTGTCTCATAACTTCGAAATACGGCAATAGACATCACGTTGGATATGGTCGCCTCCGTACCGTGTTTCCGTGTAGTGGGCTGGCAGCTTAGTGGCTAAAGCACTTGCTTACGAACGTCATGGTCTCCGGTTCAAATCTCCATAGAGTTTAAGATTTTTAAAAATTGTTTTTCAGTGTAAGAGTCAGGGCTGGGCTGTAGGTTATTCGGATTGCATGTTAAACTGTAGATATTATAAAGTTAGGGGTGCAATGCGAGGCAAATCGTAGGTAGTCTTGCAATTTTGTAGGTGTACACTTTTTTTACGTTATAATGATCCCTCAGGTGTTGTTCGCATTCAGTGTGTGAGTGTAAACCACAGTAATCTTTATATATAAAGATGAATGTATGTTTGTTTGTTTGTTGCTTTGTTTGTTCTTCATACAAATCCACAGTTTTCATCCGATCTGGATGAAACTTTGCACACTTATCCTTTGCAACAAGGAGAAAAATACTGTCTACATTTGGTTGACAAATTACCTGTATAAATAACACAAGTTGTCTCATATCTTCGAAATACGGCGATAGACATCACGTTGGATATGATCGCCTCCGTACCGTGTTTCTGTGTAGTGGACTGGTAGCTTCGTGGCTAAAGCGCTTGCTTACGAACGTCGTTGTCTCCGATTCAAATCCCCGTAGAGGCTAAAATTTTAAAAAATTGTTTTTCAGTGTAAGAGTCAGGCCTGGGCCGTAGGTTATTCGGATTGAATGTTAAACTGTAGATATTAGAAAGTTAGGGGTGCAATGCGAGGCAAATCCTAGGTAGTCTTGCAATGTTGTAGGTGTATTCTTTTCTACGTTTTAATGATCCCTCAGGTGTTGTTCGCAGTCAGTGTGTGAGTGTGAACAACAGTAATCTTTATATATAAAGATGAATGTTTGTTTGTTTGTTTGTTCTTCATACAAATCCACAGTTTTCATCCGATCTCGATGAAACTTTGCAAACTAATCCTTTGAAACAAGGAGAAAAATACTGTCTACATTTGGTGGGAAAATTATCTGTATAAATAACACCACGTTGTCTCATAACTTCGAAATACGGCGATAGACAGACACGTTGGATATGGACGTCTCCAGACCGTGTTTCCGTGTAGTGAACTGGCAGCTCAGTGGTTAAAGCGCTTCCTTACGTACGTCGTGGTATCCGATTCAAATCTTCGTGGAGGCTAAGATTTTTAAAAATTGTTTTTCATCGTAAGAGTCAGGCCTGGGAAGTAGGTTATTTGGATTGAATGTTAAACTGTAGATATTATAAAGTTAGGGGTGCAATGCGAGGCAAGTCGTAGGTAGTCTTGCAATTTTGTAGGTGTACACTTTTTTACGTTATAATGATCTCCCAGGTGTTGTTCGCAGTCAGTGTGTGAGTGTGAACCACAGGAATACTAATATAAATACGGAAGTAAGTCTCTGTCTTTTTGTTATGTTTTGACGACTGCATGGCGATATCGTTGTGATGTAATTTTATAAGGAAAGCTGTATGAAGGGCACAGGATATTTTTTCCAGTATGATTAACAGTTGTAGTCACGAAATTTTGAAATCTTATCGAATAGTGACAGAAATATGTTGGAAATTAATTCTCTTCAAGAGGCAGGTTCGACGGTAGAATGATATAGTGATAGCTTTCCTGTCATATTATGCCGACTCGATATTGTTTGGGACCAATCCTTCGTTACCAACAACTTTTTATATTTAATTCTGGCAAAAAAATTCTTAATCCACGCGTACGAAGTCGCGGGTACGAGGCTAGTATATATATAAAGATGAATGTATGTTTGTTTGTTTGTTCTTCATACAAATCCACAGTCTTAGACCGATCTTGATGATACTTTGCACACTTATCCTTTGAAACAAGGAGAAAAATACTGTCTACATCTGGTTGTATAATTCTGTATAATTAATACGTGTTGTCTTATAATTTCGAAAAATTAGTGAACCGCGATAGACAGACGCGTTGGATGTCTATGTCTCTGTATTGCCTTTCTATACAGCGGTCGGGTAGCTCAGTGGTTAAAGCGCTTGCTCACTGGTGTTTGGGTGTTGGTCTCCGGTTCAAATCTCCGTGGATGCAAAGATTTTAAAAATTGTTTTTTGATCGTAAGAGTCACGCCTGGACCGTCGGTTATTCTGATTGAATGTTAAACTGTAGATATCAGAAATTTAGGGGTGCAATGCGAGGCAAATCGTTGGTAGTCTTGCAATGCTGTTGGTGTAAACTTTTTTACGTTATATTGATCCCTCAGGGGTGATTCTAAGTCAGTGTGTGTGTGATCTGTATTAATAATACTGCGGAAGTAAGTCTGTCTTTTTGTTACGTTTTGAAGACTAAATGCCTATACCGATATTGAAGGAATTTGACAAGAAAATCTGTAGGGAGGACACAGGACATTTTTTTTTTGGTATGATTAACAGTTGTATATTTTGAGAACTTATCAAATGGTGACAGGGAGACGGATGTGTGTGTTAGTCTGTAATGTTACGTCGCTTGCTCAAGCTATGCTTCTCGCGCATTATGTTAGTGTATAATTTATTAATAAATTTCGTTTAGAGAAGAAACGTATTATTTAGTATAGATGTCGATTTTCTCTGTCCAATTACTTTGTGTCTGCTTAAATGTTTCTGGCACCAGTTTATTTTGCCTTCTTTTTTGACATGACTTGCGGGCGTAAACTAGCCTAAGTTGTATCTCTAGCAGAGCACGAGCAGCTAAAGTTATGAGAACCCAAGAATCGGATGCTCATGCTGAAGAAAAAAGAAAAGAACAAACTGAAATAAACCTGTCCTTACTTAACATTCCCTTTCCCCCCCCTCCCCCCACACACATCCCGTCACCTTCGTTTGCTTCTCTGTTTTTAAATATATTGGAAATTGATTCTCTTCAAGAGACAGGGTCGACAGTAGAATGATATAGTGATGGCTTTCCTGTCATATTATGCTGCGTTGGCGTTGTTTGGGACCAATCCTTCGTTACCAACAACCTTCTATGTTCAATTCTGGCAAAGAAATTCTTAATCCACCCGAACGAAGTTGCGGGTATCAGCTAGTAACGAATAAAATGCAAAAGGTGGTAGCACAAGTAACAAGTACAACCATAGATAATCCATAAAATGCAGTGTCATTTGTCTGATAGGTATGAGTGAAATAGAGTTTTATCGAAGCTTGTAGAGCCTCGCTATTATCACTCTAAAAAAATAAATCAGAAATTTGTAAAATAAAATCCTCCTCCTGGCGCAAGTAAATGTATCTAATGCGTAACTGGGCCAGGTGCATGTTACGGGGTTATTAGGCAATGGAGTAACATTTTATCACTTGGGCAGTGCGGTTAGAAAGATGGTGATGCACGACTACTAATCACCACATAGTGCACCAAAGACCACGATCAAATTCTAAAGCTCTTAGGAGTGCGTACTAAGGGAAGGAATGTGAAACTGTTGATGTTAATTCGTCGGTAGTATATTGTTAATTTTCTGCGTATCTTTTGGTGGAATAAGTCTGAACAGGCTAGCACCCTTTCACTTCTTCAATATTTCATGCATATCACGAACAACGGACTACATTTAACACACAACCATCTCAATAACTTACGTATACTAGATAGCCTGTGAGAAAATTTCCTGATTGATATACGATGAATAGAGAGGTTTGCGGTTTGTAGTAGGATGAAAGAAGAACCGACTCATTTATCGCAGTTTTTTATTTCTCATCTGAAAAAGGCACGT
Source organism: Vandiemenella viatica (assembly GCA_031002005.1). NCBI lineage: Eukaryota > Metazoa > Arthropoda > Insecta > Orthoptera > Morabidae > Vandiemenella > Vandiemenella viatica. The sequence continues at coordinate 24,139,910 of CM061921.1, forward strand.
AGCAAAACAGCTAAAACATCTTACGAAACAAACAGAAATGACGAAATGTTTCCTTAACAGAGTAAAAAATATCCGAAAAGCTCCTTGCGCTAGAAAACACACACAGTTTATCAATATCTCTGTAATATGTGGTGCCGCTATCTAGCGGTAATGAGATATCATTCTTTACCGATGCAAGCGAAGCCTAGTAGCTTGACTCTGAACTATCGCATACCCGTTACCTTGATTGTTCATAATTTTGCCATTTACAGGTTGAATTTCGAATAATTACTTTCTTTATTAGTCATGTAACTGAAGCGGAGAGCTTAATCTTTAAAACTAATACCTTATTTTTGGTTTTGGTTAAGTATGAAGGGAGAAAGATGGCTTGTTACAAAAAATACCTTATAGAAATAATATATTTAATACTGTATATTAGTATTAGACGGAAAATCGTGCCAGTTCCCACGGATTTGCTTCGGAGGGCTAAAATGCTTTGTACTAACTGTATTTTTCTTCAACACCTACCATCGCATCTACTTGGAGTTCTGAAAGCTTTAAAAAATTTATGACCAAACGATTTTTTTTTTTTTATTTTTTTTATTTTTTTTTTATTTATTTTTTATTTTTTGTAATAATATCGGAAAGGTAACGATGCAGCATTTAAAAAGAGGATCTAGCAAAACATTTTGTCTTGGAGAGTATTGAAAGTTCCTTTTTGATTCACTGAATTTCTTAAAAAAACGGTTTAAAAGCTATGTTTGACATTGAGGAGAATACTAGAGAGTCAGAAAGTACATCGCGTTTGTTAATACCTTATTGCTTTCTCATCTTCACTAAGGTATGTCATTAAATAATGCAAACCACAAACAACGGTGCTCCATAAAGGTTTCAGCCTCCGCCATAGATGACTAATCCGATTATTTTGTATTGTAATGATGAGTGAATTCGCAAAATGTTACATGAATCTTATATTTATATGCAGAGTGTGAAAATCAGCACGATTTTTCGAAATTTCATGTTTCATAGTTCGCTGGAAGGATCGCCACCTATTATGGAAAATGAGATCTATTCATACCACTCTCCTAAACAGTTTGCGTTGACTTTTAGGAATGAGATCAGTTGTTACTCTTCTCTCCTCACATATCGCCATCTATTTTCCTCCGCCTGCGATAAACACACAGATTTCACAGATTAATCTATATGAACAATTATTGTTAATATTTGCTGCGAATATTATTCAATCAGCTCTAATCTTCCTAGTTATATTAGTTTTTATTTTTTGTTTTCTTTAGGCAAGAGATATATGATCTCCAAAAATATATTTACACCTTTGCTGTATGGAATTGTTCCCACACATGGTGATTGTCAGTTTTTCGTATGGAAATCCTAGAAGTCAAAGGAGTCTTCAAATTCTCCTCCAACGCAACTGACTTAAAACGCATCACCCGACAACCAGCTATTTCAACAGCTACACTAGAGAAAACAGTCGTATAGTTTACAATACATGTCTGCTTAGCATACAAGTCATGATCAAATCCGCCTCCATCATACGAAAAAGTCATTGTAGATTAATAAATCTCTCTATTGTAATAGTAGCTTTCTCCGTTTGTTGACATCGTTGAGACGTCATCGAGATGTTTGGTGCTCGATACAGGTTAAGCAGATTCGAGCCCCGGAGATGAATGTTTGGAGCTAAGGCAGCAGAGTAACGGAAGTTGTGGATGATTTTTAGTCACCAGATTTCTTATCAAAATCCTGGGTTCAATTCCAAATATCTCCGCATAACGTGTGATCTGAAAACATACGCTACTATTGATGTTTCGTCTGTCAGATTGGGATGTTAGACTTGGCGGCCTCCCGTTGTATTTTAGGATATAAGGTCCGGCAACTGGCTGAATCACTCACTTCTTCAACCAATGATAAAAGCATATACAACACAATACTCTTTCATCCACATTTACGCTAACGTAAATTAACACTTTCCCCTTAGAGAAGACAACGGCTAGCCGCTCCAGTTGAACTGGAGATGTCTGTAATGAAACACCCTTTTGATATTACAATAGCAATTAATATATTTTTTTATATAAATATATCCTGGTACATAATAGCCCAGCACCTAGTTTCTACTCTGGGCCCATATTTCCAATATATCACAAGAGGTACATAAGATTAAAATATAGTTTTCAGCTAATAGCTAAATATTGTTCAGGATGTAAAACAAGTTAGTAACGCATAAACTTATCAAATTTCACAAAAATTTGTTACATAATTAAATTAACAATGTGTAAGAATGTATATGATATGTGTAGTGTTTTTTGATATATATATATATACTGTAAATTAGTAATTTGAATAACATACATTCACACACAGTACTACTATATATAATTAAACAAAGAAACTTTCACATACACAAATCACTTATTTCACTGTTGTCCCACTGTTTCTCACTTTGTATATTTACGACACTTTTACACATTTACTCCCGGCACAGCCACTTCGGAGTAACTTACCTCCCTCAGGAGATGACTTCTGGAAGTAGAGGCGTCCTCCTTCGACCCATCGGGAGTTTCTTTATTCGGGAATCATCACTGCTCGGTCGCTGGTCGCTGTCGGTTGAAACGGTTTCTAAGTGCAATTAATACGAAGTTAACAGCAGATTTCTAATACTTTAGGGATTTATAATAATAATTAAACAATGGTATTTAATTTTTAATAATTAATCTACCCCCATATAAAACTGTGGTACAAGTGAAAAATGTCAGTATCCTTAGTGGTCGGCCTTAATTGACCTTCAGTATTAAAAGACTGCAGAACGATTTTTCTGTAGTATCTGTTTACTAATATGATAACTACCCCTTAGAGTCATTCCAAAACATGCCTAATGATACACTCCTGAGACCGCGGGTTCGAATCCCCGTCTCTTCTACAGATTTCAGTTTGCCATGGTTTTCCTATATCATTGCAGGCGAATGCCGGATTGCTCGTTTAAAACGGCCATCCTCTAATATTTTCAATTCCTTGTACCTCATACACTCTCGGCTCTAATGCCCTGTCTGTCAACGAGTCGTAAAGATTGAAGCTGAAAAACAGTATAAATATAGATATACAACATCCTATAAACACATTAGCTACGCATATTCCTTTCTCACTACAGACGACAAAATTACTACATGAACTTCTTGCGTGTTTTTTTTTTTTTTTTTAAATATTGTATACTGAAAGTGTAATTAACCTCGTGGTTTTCATCTTTCCTTACACAAAAAGTGGGAGGAATTTTTGGGGATAGATTATTTGACATTTGAAAGGATTTCATCTAAATTTTCATCGCCTAAATCTGTTGAATCTGATTCACATATTGAAAGAAAACTTCTTCATTTTGTTGAAACAAATCGTCACAAATCAACAAGATAGACAGGAGGTGCTACTCATTTTTGGCTTATCTCCAAATAAAACGAATTTTCGTTCTTAGCGTAGAACATTTTATGGCGTCGTTATATTTCTTTCTTTACTCACTTTTTACTTTCTCTAACACTAAACAGATCCCTAGCGTCTTCCACAACATACACTCACTCGTCCCTAGCGCGTTCTCAACCAGAGATCCTACCTCTACTTTTCAGTATTGCCAACTCAACTTCTTAAAAATTGTTGCAAGCGTAGTTAAACAATGTAATACACAAGTAATTACAAAAAATTAACAAACATTTTAAATAACAAATTTTCCAGGGTTTCTTTGGTTATTTAAACTTCTTCTTACGTATATTCTGTTAATAGTATGTAATATGCAAAATACATACGTTTTTGTGTACATAAAAAAGTTTTTTGAAACTAGGATTTAATGTTTTATAATTGTGACTGGTAAATATATATACTGAGTTATTCAACTTCTGCCTGTATTGGCGTCTGTCACCGAGATTTTTTTTTGAAATAGGATTTTAGGATACTGTCCTATAATTAGCATACTCAGTTGATAACCCTTTAGGGAAATATAGAATTTTACAGTTTAAACTTTATTGGTAACAGCATACTTGGTGGTTGTTGCCTTGTGTGGGTATGTTCTTGAGCAATACTATAATTTTGGCAGCCGTAACTCAGTTTGAAACAGCCATTCATTTTTCATTCTATAAAAATATATGTATGTGCTTCACAGTCAAAAAATGAAATTTTGTGCTTTTTATTTTCAGCATTATATTCCGTTTAGAAATATGTGAGATACCCAGTTATATTAATGATGGACATGTGGAACCAAAACACCTGTTACACGGTCAAAGATATAACTGTTTTGTCACTTTTCGTAATGGAGTTGCTATATTTCAGCCATATTTACTATTCTTTACGATGTTTAAATGTCGTGAGTTAGGGTGGCAGCGGAAATGACATGAGCAGCTTTCCTTCCCCTTCAACCCCCTCCCCATTTCTACCTGGTGCTACCATATCCGGATGCAGCCGCACGCGATTCTTTTATTTCTACGAATAGCACTTTTAAGTGGCACTTACGCTATATCTGTAATGATCCTGAAAATTGGATCCGACTCGCGTTCAATCACCATAAAATACGTAATTTCTCCTCTCCTTCCCACTACCCTTTTAAAGTCTTTTGTCTAATATTCAAAGAATGTATCTCGTGGAATTATATCGTCAATGGCCAAACGGTGCTGTTACATCGCTATAAACCGAGAGCCCATAAAGAAGGGTCTATAAAGACGCTAGCGCCGCGCGCGGCCGTCTTCATAAAGCTCGCGCCTCCTGCACAGAGCACTCAAACCTTTTTGCCCAATTTGCGTCACAGGAGCGCAATCTCGTTTCCTAATCTCTGCTTAAAGCTAATGCAAACTCTGATAGCGTTTTTACACGAAGCGAATATAAATAAGAATTTTACACTTCCAGAAATCAAGATACAGCCGTCGCCTTTCAGAATTCTAAGCAGACAAGGATTTTATATCATACGATCCTGTCAAAATTAACAAATAATTAGCATTAAATTAGCCATAAGTGAATGATTTGTTTTTACACCCAATTAATTTGTTATAATTTTTTCCTCTAATTGCTTTACGCATTGTCGACGTCGAGGTCATTAGAGACGGGATGGAACTGAGGACCAGGAACGGGAAGGAATTCGGCCATGGCCTTTTTTAACGAAGTATCCCGGCATTCGCCCGGGGAGATTTGTGGAAACCATGGAAAACTCAAATATGGATGCCCGGACGGGTATTCGAACCTGCTTCCTACCGAATGCGAGGCCAGAACGTTAATAGCTCACCCACCACGATAGGTTTAATTTGTTATAAATATCCAAGTTTACGAACGCGATATTGAAAAGGAAATAGTTATTAAAGAATACGCCTTAAAAAACTGTTGAATGCTGTAAAACGTTCTACGTAAGTGCTAAGGGAGCGTGCATAAACCACGTAGCTACATTTGGCCTCCTGTGAACCCCCCCCCCCCTCCTCCCTACGTAGCCCTACGTGGCTTTTGTCTCTACCCCCCGCCCCCCACGTAGCACGTAGTTTTTTTCACTTTTGATTCCAGAAGACATTTTTTACTGTTTTCTCTTGTCAGACTCTTGTAAATTACATACGGAGATAATTAACTGAGGGAAATAAATATTTATACGCTGTTGTGAGTTCTGTTCTGTTCCTCATTTTAACTGTGAAAAATGTTATGAAAGCAAAGCTACGGGCCTGGCTTGGAACCCCCCCCCCCCCTCCGGCCACCTTATCCCAGCGTAGTCATCCAGCCAACCCCTCTCCCCCCCCCTGGACCGAACCACGTAGTTTGTGCACGCTACCTAACCAAACGAACGGCACTTGTGATTCATAATTCACATGAACCTGTCACTGAGTTTTGATTAACTAAACAAGACTGAGAAATATGTGTTTGGTATATAAAAATGCGGGTGATATATAATTGGTGTAAAACATTAACATGGGGTAAGATTCTTTAAAAATCTGAGTACTTTGATTTTTATTGAGTACTTTGATTTTATTTTAGTTCTAGAGAAACCAAAGACTGATGACTTAACTGTAATTTTCTATAAATTTAATTCAGCATTTGATTGAAAAACTCCCATCAATTGTCTGTTCTTAAAATTTTGATTTTTCTTTCCAACTAATTTTTTTTTTTTTTTTTTTTTTTTTTTTTTTTTTTTTTTTTTTTATAGGCTTTTGGCGACTAAGCCATTCAGCCATCTCAATCTTTATCTTTATATATATATAAAAATCTCGTGTCACGATGTTTGTCCGGGATGAACTCCGAAACTACATAACCAATTTAGATGAAATTTGGCTTAATGTGTGTGATTTTGTCCAACTTAAAAGATAGGATAGTTTTTATCTGGATTATAGACCTCAATATTTATTATTTGCGAAATAAATGTTCATTAAATGTTTGTCATAGGACAATGGTTTGTAATTATTTGTAAGCCACCAAGGTTAAGCGGTCTGCTGGCCAAATGGTTAGGGCGTCTGACTGGAAATGGAAAGGTCCCCGGTTCGAGTCCCTCTGTCGGCGAGGATTTTTATAGACACTTAACCCGGCATTAACCCACGGCGCAGCATGCTGTATGAGGTGAAATACGCCAGGACCGTACTGTGGTTTGGATTCGATGTTAAAATGTAGGTCTCCTGTACCAGGCAGGATGGGCGGGCTAGGTAAAGGCGGCTAAGACAGGGGCAGAATGCCCAGCCAGTAGAAACAATGTCACCAGGTCATTACGACCACACGTAATTATTATTATAGTTCCATAAGTTTCTAACAGATGGCGATGTGTTAACTTATCTATACAACACTTGGTTAGCTAGGTTGGGTAATCATCCAGTAGATCACGTTCTGTTTCAATTTATTTATGCTACAGTTTATTCCTAACAGATGGCGGTGTGTTAATTTATCGAACCATTCAGTAGATGGCGTTGTATTTCGATTTATTTATGCTACGGTCTATTCCACGCCATATGTGTGAGTTTCTTCAATTATAATTGTGCTGTGTATTGTGTTATAATTATACTGTATTGTTGTTCATCGTTTGTGTGTCTTTATACCTAACGACAAAGTAATTGCACACATGAATATAACATTGAAGAAAACGTTACGATAAATTCGAATCGTGTAAGCATTTCTCGCTAACTTATCATTTTTCTTCTTCTTTTTGTTATTGTCAGCTAGACTCCACGTGTCAATTTCAATTCCTCTCCTGTTGTTTTTTCTTTCTTCCTCCCCAGTACTCCTTCATTATTGCACTCCTCTCTACCTTTGAATCCTGCCATATTCAAAGTCTGCTATCGAAAATTTTTTCTCTCCATACGGTTCGCTGGTATTATTTCGTTTCAAATCATTCTAAACTTCTTGAATGCCTGGTGTCATCCATGCTATAAATCTATCAAAAAAATATCATTCATCTTTTTCTGTTATTTTTTTCAATGTTATTTTATATTTCCTCATTAGTTCTTAACTTCCATTTTACTGTATTTTTAAATGGACCCAAAAATTCCGGTTTCACCACTGTATTATAGTGTCTTATTTTAAGGCTTTCAGAAAGGCACTTTTTGTTGTAATTCAAATACTTTTCAGTGAAATGTCGCCAAAGAATCTAACCTCGACAATGCGTGTAGCAGAGAGGCAAGACGCACGACTGTGCCTTCAATACGCCGTGGATATGTACGCCAAGGTTGAAAACAAGCATTTGCTATTTATTCGATACAACCAGGTTGAATTACGATCGGAGGAATACATCCTCTTACGAGATACTGTTATCGGCAATATTTATGAAAATTTAAATGCCAATGATATCGGTAATGCATTTATTTTACCTTCAAGCTAAATCGGCAGTTCACGGAACATGCAGGAATATATACAGGATGCGATGACTTACGTACGTCATTATGGTCGTCCAGATTTGTTTATTACATTTACATGTAATCCGAATTTGGGAGGAAATACAAACTTTGCTATTACCAGGCCATCAATCAATGCATCGTCATGATGTCACGGCACGTGTGTTCAAACAAAAATTAAAATCATTGATTGATTTAATCGTAAAACATTCAGTTTTAGGTAACACACGTTGCTATCTGTATTTGATTGAGTGGCAAAAGCGAGGTTTGCCTCATTCTCACATTTTGATTTGGCTTGAAGTTAAAATCCGTCCAGAAGAAATTGATCAAATAATTTCAGCCGAAATTCCGGACCCATTAATTGAGCAAGAACTGTTTGATATTGTTACCAGTCACTCGATCCACGGACCGTGCGGTGCTTTTAACATGACATCGCCATGCATGGAAGGTGGAAAATTTAAGAAGCGTTTTCCAAAGGAATATACGAATGATACTATTACGGATATCGATGGTTATCCGTTGTATCGCCGCAGAAACACTGAGAATGGTGGCCAAACATTTACAATGCGAATGTCAAATTCTAGAAACCAAGTTGAAATTGACAATCAGTGGGTGGTACCATACTCACCATTACTTTCAAAAACATGTAAGGCTCATATTAACGTCGAGTTTTGCAGTTCTGTAAAATCCATTAAGTACGTTTGCAAATATGTTAATAAAGGCAGTGATTTGGCCGTATTGGAAGTTCAAAATGTAAATAAAAATGACGAAATAACACGATACCAAATAGGTAGATACATCAGCAGCAACGAAGCTATCTGGCATATTTTTAGTTTTCGCATCCATGAAAGAGACCTTTCCATCCAGCATCTTGCAATACATCTTGAAAACTGTCAACGTGTATATTTCACCGAAGAAAATATTTTCCAAAGAATACTTGAGCCACCAAAAACGACAAACCACAAACTGAATTTCTCACATTGTGTCAAAAATCTGATGTGTTCCGCCAATTCGCAAAAACATTATTATACGTATACCGATGTTCCAAGCTATTTTTCATGGAACAAATTAGGTAAAAAATGGTAGAACCACATCCTTCGATCACAGGCATATTCAAAGCAAAGACTTTACACAGTGAATCCAAAACAACGTGAATGTTTCTTTCAGCGTTTGTTATTGGTGAATGTTCCCGGACCAGCTTCTTTCGAATGTTTACGAACAGTTAATGGTCGACTGTTCAATACATGTCGAGTGTTCAACACATGTCAAGATGCATGTCGCGAGTTGCAGCTACTGGTAGACGACAATTATTGGGACCTGACACTTGCTGATGCAGCGTTGACAGCAACGCCGAATAGTATTCGTCAAACTGTTTGCAATTATTTTGACAACATGTTATCCAGCACAATCTTCGAGTTTGTGGGAAAAATATAAAAACAGTATGACTGAAGATATAACTAAAATTTCAGTTTATATAAATAAATAAAAAATAATTTATTTATTTTATAAATATCAATTTTTATATAATTTCAATTAAGTAATTTGTAATGAAATGTAAATTAATTTTTTTTATGATCAATTGTCCTTAATTTAAACTCTCCGTAACTCTTTACCAATTAAATTTGAATTTCCAAATCAACTACAATGTTTTTGTCTTTATTAGTGAATATTAATTTGACTACTTGAGGAATTTTAGAATAACATTAATCCAACGTACTATAATTAGTAAGTCACAGCAAAGCGTGACCGGGTCAGCTAGTGTGTTTATATGTCTTCATGTGAATTTTTTAGCTTCTCCAGTGTGTTTATGCATCCTATGTATAGACACCACAGGACGGACAGGACATTCACAAAGATACACAACACTTAAACATCCATGCCCGCGGCCGGATTCGAACCGGCGACCTTCGGCACGTGGAGCTAGTGCTCTAGCCCCTACGCTACCGAGGCCGGTGACTAATTTTATGTCAGCGCACTAAATTCAATAAATTTATCAATTACGTAATCTTTACCCTGCAGAAAATACGGATCGATTATTCTTGTTTCGGTGCAAGACATCAGAATGCATCAATTATTTTTTTTTTTTTTAATTGAAGGACATGAAGCCCCATGAAAATTTTTCTGAATTGCTTTCCTTCATGACATTTGACACTCGACTCACTGTGAACTACACATTTGTGCCTTCAAATCCTTTCAGCTTAAATGCCCCTTTCGTTTTTGTCACGGATCAGATGTTGACGCTGAAAAAGCAACCGCCTGGTTATCGTCAAGAATGCTTGATTCTTGAGCCGCAATAAAGGAATAATCTGGTTTGATAAGTTTAGAATTTAACTTGTACAAACCATTTACCAAGCTGGCATCAAAATGGAGATTACCAGAGGACCTGAAATCACTTTCACGGACTATTTCACATTTCTCACTGGTAAATACGACAGCCATCCCCTTTTCAGTTATTGCTGGAACAGAAACTAAATTGGTGAGAAGATCAGGAACATAATGAACCTGTTGCATTATTTTAACATCCTCGCTAAATTGGAATTATACCGAACTACTATAATTTGAAAGAATGCTACATTATCCGCTAAAGTAACATTCAGAAATAGATTTCCACTGAAATCCTGAAAGTTATCTATAGATCTGCAAAGATAACAAGTAACTGCAGGGTCATTTTTTTAAACTGGAATTTAAAGAGGTGAAATGGGACCGGGCACCTGGATTATTTTTCTTTCGCCTGTATTCTTTTTGGCGTAGAAATTCTTCTAGACATGACCCATCTCGTGACAGTAACCACATTCCATGTCTTTGTTACTGTTTCCAGGGCCTTTATTTGAGATTTTTCTTTATGCGTTCTTCCTTGATCTTCACCTAGAATCTTGCTATGGATATCATCCAACGACAGTGTGAAGCAGGAATGATCGATACTCACAACGAGAGGTTCATTCAATGAAGGAAGTCGTACAGCATAAAGTCTGCTGGTATTTGATCATCCGTAAACGGTCGGGGGGCTCCGTGGTTAAGGTGTCTGACTGGAGACCGAAAGGACCCAGGTTCCAATCCCTGTCTCCGTTGGGATTTTCATAGGCCATAAACCCGACTTTCACCTCTGGCACAAGATGCTGTGTATTATAAGGAACGCCAGAACGCTTCCGTGGCTCCGATTCCACATCAATCTCTAGATCCTTTTTACTCGGTAGGATTACCGTGACAGGTTAGTTAGCCACGATAAGAGGCGCAGTGTCCGGCGAATCGAAAACTCTGTCACTTTGCGGCCGAACAATCCTTCGGGAACTCCCGGCCAATAATGTCATGCGATGAATTGATTTTTTGCTTCAGCGCCCATTTTAAAGTCGATGTGTTTGAAGTTCTGCGCTGTAGTCATTAGTTCAGCAGTATCTTTTTCATCTTCTGGTCACTGTCCGTTCCGGATGTCGGCAACCATCTTGGCTGTCTTGTCTCTGCTAGTTGACGCTGGTATTAGCTCCGTAGTTGTCTTGGAAATCCATTTTCTCAGATTTTTTAGCCAGGAAGTTCTTCTGCTACCAGCACTTCTCTTAGTTGTCTTGGAAATCCATGTTCTCAGATTTTTTAGCCAGGAAGTTCTTCTGCTACCAGCACTTCTCTTTCCTGGTATTTTCCCCTGGAGAACACACTGCAGGAGATCATAACGGTTATTGTATAAACTGCTCTCGGGTGACTAGCCGAGTCAAGAGTGCGTTGTCACACGATATTTCGGCGACTAGATTCATTGCCGCCATCTTCTGGTGAAGTCACTGCACCAGAAGATGGCGGATTCACCAGAAAATGGCGGCAATCAATCTAGTCGCCGAAATATCTTGTGACAACGCACTCTTGACTCGGCTAGTCACCCGAGAGCAGTTTATACATTCTCAACGCCGAGAAAGACTTCGTTCTTATATAACGGTTATTGTTCCTCATGATGTGGCCAAGGTACTGAAGCTTCCGTGTTTTTACGGTGGTCAATATTTCCATATCTTTTTTCATTTTACGGTGCACTTCAGCATTTGTGGTGTGGTCTGTCCATGTTATTCCCAATATTCTTCGATAAAGCCACATTTCAAAAGCTTTTAACCTTTTGCTGATAGTTACCGTTAATGTCCACGTTTCAACGCCATCCAGGACAGAGAAAACATAACAGCACAGGAGTCTCATCTTCGTGGTAATTGATAAATTACGGCTTTTAAAAAGATTATTCATTTTATTGAAAGTATCCCTGGATTTACCAATACGTGACTTTACTTCATCAGATGGATCCCATTGGCTATTAACTGTGGTGCCAAGATACGTGTACCTTGACACACATACAATGATCTTCTGGTTAATCATAATATGGCATTGGGAGTTGTTGTTTTTGCCAATGACCATTACTTTTGTCTTGTTTATATTAATGTCAAGTCCATACTCGTGGCTGCGTTGTGACACTCTATCTATAAGATATTGTAAACTTTCCTGACTGGCTGCAAAAATGACTGTGTCATCTGCGTAGCGAATATTGTTTATCCAGTTTCCATTCAACAGTACTCCCATCTCCACATCGTTCAACGCCTTTCTTAAGATATACTCTGAATACATGTTAAATAATAAAGGGGACAGGATACAACCTTGTCTTATACCACGGAGGATTTCTACTTCATCTGAATTTTCTCCCTTCAGTCTCACATGAGCAGACTATATTCGCTCATATTTTTGAAGTTGTCTAGTCAAATGGATGAAAAATGGCCCAACAGGGCACAACGGCTCTGAGTGACCTTGAGCTTAAAGTTTTTGGCTAACTTGTTCCAAGCTAAACCAGTGGAGTTAAATTCATCAGTGAGGTATTGTAACTTTGGATGGATACGAAGCCCAATAAAATTTAAAGCCTCTATGTCTTTTCGTATATCCTAACTTCCATCCTCTACATTCACAGAACCATCAATATATGGTGCCTTTGGACCATATTAATGAAGAAGATCCAGGTATAGTAGTTGGTAGCTCCAGTTTTCTTGAGACAGTTAAATACTGATGCAACCCTTGAGTTGCTTCAATTTTGATAAATCATCTCAATCAACATGTGCTATCTACCAAAAGACTTTAATGGAACTTGACGCTAGAAAAACACGATCTATTTAATCATTTGATTCTTGTAATTAACTGGATACAGAAAGCACTGGAACATAACCTGTTAATAGTTCTGAGCACTTGGATATGATCTATAAAATTTGGATACATACTTGAAACACGACTTATTTCAAGAAACTTTTTAATCAGAAGAGACAAAACAACAAAGCACAATTAATTCACACAGATCAAATATAACAACAAAAATAACACGGATCAGAGTTTACAACTACATACATGTAGACTGATCAAAGATGCTCAAATCGAGTTTATATTATGGACATTCTAGACAGAATCATATATAAAATTTAATTACTAACATTAATTCACTTTTTTAGAAATCATGTGTAGCATGTGTCAATTGAAAATAAAAATTGTTGGTATTACTTTCTTTGCATAGTATCTCTATATCGTTAACTATTAAATGCTTCTACATTCCCAAAATTGTTCTCATCCGAGACCACAATGAATATATCTAATCTATTATAATCCAATCTAACCTTTAGCGAGAGTAAAAAGTATGACAGCACTTAGCGCCGATCGTGCCGCTACACACAGAACACGCATGTGTAACTGGCTGACTACCACAGGAGAAAAATACGAGCTACCTGGAAGCAAATTCTCTTTGCCACTTAATATACGTAAAGCAATTGGAAATACAGTTCATTCACTCGCCAAGCACTTTACTAATCATACATAACTCAGATTATACTTTCTACAGACAGTTGGTTCTGACAGTTAACAGATTGTAACACATCATTATGGACGAAATAACTGTCGCGATCCAATCCTAGACTTAGAATCGCCTCGAAAAGTAATGATCTCTTCAAACTTATCCTAGATCCCGAGAGGCTTGAGTATAGTGGGTAGGTTGGGTTCGTTGAATTGACCTAGTCTAACAGGTTGAGAGAGACTTGATGGAAGAGTAGCAAAACAGTTTCTGGCACCGAGCGTGGTGGGTGAACGGATAACGTTCTGGCCTCACATTCGGGAGGACGCGGGTTCGAATCCCCGTCCGGGCATCCAGATTTGGGTTTTTCGTGGGTTCCCCAAATCACTCCAGACGAATGCCTGGATGCTTCTTTCAAAAAGGCCAAGGCCGAATTCCTTTCCCGTTTCTTGTCCCCAGTCCCATCCCGCCTCTAATGAACCCCCCCCACCCCCCCGTCGACGAGGTGTAAAAAAAAAAGTTTATTGTTTTACACATTTACTCGTATTTCTGTTCTTTCACAGAAAGGAGTTGACTTCTTACAGAGTTTGTCATATTACTAATTAAAGGCCCACCTAATTTTATTATTATTATTGTTTGGTTAATTATTGTATCATATTGCTCTGGGACATATAAAGGTAATATCGATTGTTACAGATCGGTATCGCTGGATTGATTGTAAAAGTGGAATCTTTGCTAATGGATTCTAGTAAGTTCCGTGATGTTCGCTGGTATAGTGGGAACTTATCCTGACAGAATTATGTGGCTATAAAGGTTTTTATGTTCATAGTATGTGGAGAAATGATTATAATTAAATTTCGACAAGCTAAACTAATTCACATTGCCATGTCGGCGAAACAAAAACGGTGGTTGGTGGCGAAACGAGTGTATTATCAAATATGGTGGACTGTTGTTGCCACTATATATAACGTGATTAAAGAAAACTTTTTTTTTTTTTTGTAACTGCTTTACGTCTCTTTTTAACATCGAGGTTTTTAGAGACGGGAAAGGATGGGGGGCAAGGATGGGGGCAAGGAATGGGAAGGAATTCGGCCATGGCCTTTTGAAGGAAGCATCCCGGCATTTGCCTTGAGTGATTTGGGGAAACCATGAAAACCCAAATCTGGATGCCCGGACGGGGTTTCGAACCACCGTCCTCCCGAATGCGAGGCGAGAACGCTAACCGTTACACCGCCCCGCTCGGTATAAAGAAAACTGTTTCTTTTAAGTGCTGAACTGAAATTAATGTGATTAGTTGGTATAAACATGTCTCAATTTTGGCCAAAGGACTTACAATCTTCGGATAATCATAATTGCTGGTGTTGTAATTGAACTTATTGGAAAATATCAGTTGGTGGTTAGACAGTTCTGTGTCTATCGGTTCATTAAAGAGCGTGGATAAAAAAAATATTTTTTATTCCAATAACCATCTGACTGAGGGCGACCGTGTTTTATAAAAAATCAGTAGAAACAGAAGTTCCTATTGCCAGGTAGGAATATTAGACGCCATTCAGCGTGATGTCGTAATGTTTCAGAATTGCAGCGTGTTTATTACTACTATTTTAGTTTAGGAATATTGTAAACAGCAAGTATTTCTACACGTTCTAGTATAGCAAATGTTTCTGCAAGTGTCAGACCCACTGGTAACAGAGACTTAACTTACTTGTCGTAAATACTGTTCGATGTGAACTCTGACTAGCAGTTGATGCGAGTCTTTCACACAAAGAATTTCCCTTTTAGTTGTACAAAGAGTTGTAGAAAACACTGGTTGCTCCGAAGACTGAGTTTTTATTTCGAAAGGACTTGGTGGCACGCGACATAACCTTACGGCTTAAGGGATATAACTGAAAATTGCCATACACTTTTTCCTTATTTTTGTTGTTTTTTCTGTTCTTGAAACGTATATTTCTGAGACGGAAAGTGGGGATCGTACCAGTATTTGTCTATGTGATTGCGGAAAGCTCCAAAAACGGTAATCCACTGACCATGCCTAACATGGCTGCGCTCTAATGAAATCTTTCAAACTTTTCATCAAATTTGACCATCGGTTCAATTCAGCGAACAAATTAAAGCCGTGACAGTCCTTCACCGAGTGAATTTTATATTCTTCATGGTCATTTTAACCTGTTAAGTGTTCAATAAGCCAAACAATGGTGGAGTAACATACGTTTATCCTTAAAGCAATGTGGTAACAGTTATATCACTCAGATTAGGACGCCAAGAAAAAAAGTAAAAATGCACATGATTAACTCAGTGCAGCGACCATCCATACGTCACGGATTTAAATCATGCTTGCACCGGTGATAGTTTTCCTACATAATAATTTCCCCATTTCTTTGATTTTCTATTATTTTTTATCTGAAACATTTACGAATTTTAAATTCTTTCAGTGGTTTTGATAAATTATTCATCATTTTCATTGTTAATTTATTCCAATGATTAATTCGCTAACCCGCAAATAAAAATGTTCAGCCTCTCTTAATCCTGAAATTAAGTGTCAGTTGTGGTCATGGTTCTCTCTTCCATTCTTTGCACTGCTCCTAATATCCTACCAATATTCATTCAAGCCTCATCCTCAATATAAGCTTTATAGTCTCTCAGCACTCTCTTCACCCTTCTCCTGTCTTCCAGTGAATCCCAATCCAGATGGCTGCTATCCCCCATCTTTACCTCTTCTGAATTAATTCTTCCTAATTCATATATTAGATTATATACTTCACATCGTTTAGTCTTTATTATACAACACTTCATCGTTTCCATCTAATAATGAATTGGCCGAACCCTAATATTACACGTTACCTTCCATGCTAACATTTATTTATTCATTTCCCATACTCATTTCTTACTTTATACGTACATCTTTTTGCAGCATTCAGTTTCATGTGCTTCCTGTTTATTTGGCATTCAAAAAGTCTAATGGTCACTTTTATCAAATGGGTTCGTCCGTAAATGCACATATAGAATGTTATTATTTTTTATTCGTAGACCAATGTATGATGCCAAAACCTTTTACTTTACGACAAATGTTTCTTTCCTAGTGCTGATCTCGTTTTGTCAGAAACTAACTGTTCAGAGGGGTTGGTATCTAACCGTTCATGTAGCCAATGGAGTAGATTGTCAGTTCGGTCTTGCGGTTGCCATCTAGCTATTCACCTTAACTAGAAAAGGTAAGTGGTCAAAAATAAAGTCACTGTAGCCTCAAAATAATTTTAACAACACTGTACTGTTCAAAATTTTTCAAAATTTTACAAAGTTCTGATACCAATCTGCAGTAATCGAGTCTTCTTCACCTAAATTAATAATTGTTATAACACACTGAAAAATGACATACTGTAATATTCCAACCTGCGGTATATCAATGAAAACGTACAAATATGATAGCACAAGACTGCACAAAAGATAAGAAATAAACCATGCAATAAGTTAAATACTGATAAAAAGACAGCCTCCTCACTAGTATGGATAAACTAAATCAATAAAGGAATATTCTCTAATGTGATCGTAACCAATAACAAAATTTGAGAAAAATGTGGCATCAAACAATTTTAGTTTCTCGAGAGCTTAAAGCTCACAGGCGAGAAAATGATATTCATCGATTAAGAGAACCGGGTAGTGTAAAATGTCAAAAAAATTGGCATTTTTTTTTTTAGTAAAAAATAATCTAAAAACTTTCCTGATTGCAATGATATACAATTTATTTGTTATAATAAATTTCTTCCGGATGTTATTGATGGTTTTCATTAACCATACAGTCAGATGCCAGACCCATATTCCATGTATCCATAAATGTTAACTGAAACTTTAACCCAATACTTCTCAAAACTTGAACATTTCTATGTAGTGTATCTTTTTCTCAGGAACGGATTTTTCAATCAAATTGAAATTTTGCAAACTTTTAGAAGCTTATAAACATCACTATGTAAAGCAAAATTAAAATAATCAAAGCAGTAGCTAATAAGTTGTAATATAATAAGTACTTGAAATATTTTCTAAAAAATAGTTACATCACTTCAAATTTATAAAATCTAAAGCAGTTTCCTATCAACAATAATTTTGCTTCCGAAGTTGTATCATTAACATTAGATTAAACATTACAAATTTTATTAAATTGTCTACAGTAACATCAGAAAAAAAGGTAGTATATTTTTTTTTTATTATTTTTTCTTGTTCACATGTGAATATCAATGAAAAAATACGATATATTTCAATGATATTATACATATACACAGCGAAAGATGTTACTAATAAGTTCTGAGAATTTAAACTTTCTAGTTGTCATGCTTACCTAACATTGAAGCTATAACTAAAATGTTGCATTGTTGGCTTGTCCACACTACTTATTTCCCTTAATTTTCACATAAGGCTCATTTAACGTCGGCACCTATTTTAGAAAAATTTTCCATAGTTTTATACTGCAGAATTAATAAAGGAAGTGGTTTCTCCTTTGTCTTCTCAAGTAATACCTACTGACTAACATTTTTGTGGAGGGAGAACGGAGAGGCTGGAGGGTGATAATCTTACACGTCTCTTACTGTCCGTGAATAGAATAAGCTGTGTTCTGTATGATAACTATTAATTTATATTTGTATAATGTAATTTTTAAATAGAAAATTGGGAGCCTTCGCTCAGCTGATTGTGAAAAATCGCTTATAACCTTTAAAGAGGACTGCCAGAATCTCAGAACTGTCAAATGAACATGTATCACTTTCCTATTCTTATTCCAGTATGATGGAGAAAAATTTTAACACATCTAATTAATAATGATATTAACAAAAATAATTCTGAATATAGCTTTCTTTTTACTGCCGAACGCGTTTCATTTCGTTCTGTGAAGCATCATTTGCGATTTCTATGATCCAGTGTTTCCCATCTACGCATATTACACTCCGGTATACAAGAATACTATGCTGTGCAGTGCAGTGGAGTGGGAAGTAAACCGAAGAACGTTTAAGAAGCGGGTAACTGACCTGCAGGACTAAAACAAATGTAAAGCGTCACATGCCGGCAATAATGTAAATACATAAACAGGTGAAAAATACTGTAAACTTAAACCTGCTGAAGATACTTTATAAAACGAAGCGAAAGGCGTTTGATAATTAAAAAAGGCACCAATAATCGACTGCGATACATTCTTACATATTATTGCTCTAAGGAAAATCCCTGTTCTCCGTCAATAGTGAATAGTTTTTAATAAATGATCATCCGTTAGAAACGGTCACTAGCTCGCTGGGAATGGTGTTTTTGTTTTATATGAAAGGAACTTCTGAATCTGGTTTCGTGCAAAAGGAACTTCAGAAACCTAGGCAAACATTAAAAACATGAGCTTGACGCTGGGTATGTAATATTATCAATATATCGGTCGGGAGTATCGATCCCACGCTTGGTACAAATAGTCATGGAAAACACTACACTTCAAGCAAGCTTCTTACAGAGTCAGATCACTCAATGATGTGTTTGTGAATACTACAGTAAACCATGTCCAAATAATTATTGACGATTCCATTTCAACTTCAAATGTAGTGTATAAATAGGTTCTGTGATTTGATTATCTTTAACTGCATATGTCTTTGTACATTGTAATTTCGTTCATGATTATTGTTCATTTCATTTCTGTCTCCTCACACACACACACACACACACACACACACATATATATATATATATATATATATATATATATATATATATATATCAATAAAAAGATATACTTATTTAAAAAACACTTATTTGTATTGTAACATTTTATGA
>CM061921.1:24160292-24252536 GCA_031002005.1 Vandiemenella viatica
TATCTTTTTCAAGCAGAGAAGATAGCGAGAAGATAAAAAGAGTTCATATTCTGCCTGAACAATGCGTATCTGTACAACTTTTCATCCATTGCATTCACTATGAAACTGAAAAACAAGTGCATTACAATTTGTACAATCTCTAATCGTTAAAACTTTGAATAATACGACCTAGTGAGGTAGATAAACTGTCCACCAACGTAATCAAACGAGGAGCTTAGATCTTTCCTTGCAGTAAGATACGCAAATTGCCACCATCGTTTTCTACATGGTGTAACGAGCGCTTGTCGCCACGTTTACACAAGGTGCATTTTTTATTATATATGTAATAATATAAGAGTAATTTACATAAATCTTGGGCGACCACGTGAATAGATTTTTGTTGTAATTTTATAAAGTACGCAAGATTCCAAGTGAGGACTGTAATGAAATGGTGAACTTATACAGTGTATCGTAGCAAAGCGAATATTCAAGAATTATTGAGCTATGTAGGCTTGAAGCTAATCTTGGTGTTCCCGAGCCTTGGCGACAAAAAGTCGCGGATTTGGGATTTGCCAGACCACACACCCTGCTCCCTGGGGATGGGTCACTCACCTGGCGGGAAAAGCCTGCCGTCCGAAACCCGAATGTTCTCTCGTCCCGGCGAACTTAGCCGAATATGTCCGACCTCTGTTGGATTCTTTGGCCAAATCACATATCGAGGATATCACGTGACATTAGGTGCCGACCTGAAGGTCCAATCAAAATGAGCGTATAACTCAAAATCCTGGGAATTTTTGTTGTATGTGAGCTTCGAGACTACAAATGGGCGGAGCAAGAAGTTTCCTCGTGGACCGAAGAGCGAGGAGCTGAGATTCTAGATTCTAACTTCGATCGCACCAGTCTGAGGTTGACTTGGAAAGTTGACTTCTTTCGCTAACCGCAGCTTGCCTTGCTGGAGCAAGGTTATCACCGCAACACAGCCGGTAATGCGATGATGCGCATTGCCAGACCAGAGATGCCTATAGCCGACTTGTGAGATAATCTCACATATCGTGGGTCCGCTACACTCATCACAGACATCAGACGCAGAACTACAATGGTAATTGATTACGACCAAGCCATGTGATTGTGCATTCCGTGAAACAGAACCCGTAAGCGACTTTGAGAGGATAGGTCCATGTTCTCACTTTGTAATTGTAAAAACCCCTGAGCTAGCGGCATAATTTGCCAGAACTAGTTATTTTCGAATGATATATTGTTCATTCTGGCGCCCATGATTTTCTTTTTAACTGTAAAGTCACAGTATTATGATGCCTTTGTCTGAGGTAGTCATAACTTGTATTTTTCATTGTTTCCAGTTGTCATTATTTCTTGCATTTTGATTCTGAGATATATTTAAAAGTAAATATAATTGTTTGCTTGCCCATGACGGCTAATTGTAACTCTGAGCGTTGCTTTTATGATTTTGCCAATTTGTGTTAATGTTAACGGTAAATTCGCTCAGACTTGTAATCGCCAGTGATAAGAAAATAAATGTCATATTGTGACAATTTTTCCTAAATTCCAACTAACGTCGAGATTCTTGCTAAATTAATAAATTTCCACTCCTTCATAAAAATTAAAATTAAAAATCCACAATTATTAATCATAAAGGTATGAAAGATAATTGTAACGTGGTTTGCCCACCAAGGCACCCTACCACATAATGTCGCCCAACGCTGGTGCCAGATGAGACATTACTTCTTAATGTCTGCGAACTTGGTGGCACTAATTCAAATTAATACAATTTGGAGCCCAAATTCAGAAAGTTTTATGGAATGTTGCACATGGTTTTTGGCTGTTTTATTATTCTTGTAGTCAATAGATATTCATACAAGATTTTATTTTGATGTTTCACTTGTATTTTAATGCATAAAGTTCATTTTGTTTCAATGCATAAAATTTATTTTGTTTCAACGCATTAAAGGAAGTTCATTTGTGTATTTCAATTCAGATGCAATACACTTTGTATTGTAACAATTTTGTGATCAGTTTAAAAATTTTAAATGAGTAACGTCAGTGTTGATTTCTTAATTCATGGTAGCTTGTAAGAAAATTAAAGACACGCATGTTTTGCCCATGTGTTTGAAAGTAAGTCTGCTTTCATGGTGTTGTGTTGCATGATTCATCGTTGCTTTTCTCTTGTTGTATTTTGGAGGGGTATATGTATTTGTGTGTATTGAAATTCGCGGTATTTTTGTTGTTGTGAGTCTAGATTCGTCATTGCACAATTGCGGTGTAAATTCATTCGTTTGTGTTCTATGAAGCTGCGATCCCGTACATAAAAGATTTCGATATGGAAGATCAGTCTGATAGGCAAAAATCTCCCGAAATCATGAACGATCAGGTTCAGTTAACGGAACAAAGCGAAATATTGGCTGCAGGCGAGGGAACGCAATTTCTGAAGTTCCGACCCGCTCATATAGTTCGCAGTCTACTTTGTCGCCACAGGAAGATATGGAAAATTTTCCTTCACCTGTCGGTGAGACGACACAGAATACTCCCGCACATTCAGAACAGACCCAACAAATATCACAAATGCCGGTAGAATCACCACCCCTATCGCCGCAAATGCTAAACATGTTAATGACTGCAATCAATTCACTAAAAGAGGAAAATAAGAGAAGTTCGGATTTGCTTAGCCAATCGAATCAACAACTAAAGCAGGATTTAAGCCAACAATTAAGCCTGCAAATTAATTCACAAAAACAGGAATCAAGCCAGCAATTTCTGGAATTAAACAAGCTTTTTGATTCAGTAGAAGAGGAAAATAAGAGAAATTGGGATTCGCTTAAGCAGAGTATTGATGCACGATTTAATTCCCAAGAGAAGTTGATGAATAATATGCTTAATAACTTGAGTGGGCCAGTTGATCCACAAAAGGAGGGATTAAAGAAAAATTCTGAGTCACAAAAACACACAGAAGTATCAACTGCCGCGATTACCGATGAATGGATCGAAATTGCACAAGTAGAGCCAACCCAAAATACAGACCAACAGCTGGTAAACTCTGAGGAATGCGGGCATTCCACCATTACGTCTGTCGATTGTATGGTCGAAGCAGTTCCGGAAATACAAATTTTCAATCGGACACTGCTCGAAGACGTGACAGTGACGCGGCAGATTACTGAGCATAGTGTCAGCAAAAGCGTTGATACAGTGCAAAAGTCACTGCAGATCGCAGTTGTGAGTACGGAATGCGTCTGGTCAGACGCGCAGTTCCGGAAAACTTGTGTAAAGCGTTTCGGTTTGAGTATCCATGGAACAGAAAGGCATGATAGCATATACACCGCCATGATCGAAAAGCAACGGGAAATTTTTCTGTGCCCGTTCAGGTCAAAAGACAAGTATTTTGCTGCAGAAACTAAATTCTGGCGGATCAATGAAATCAGCTGGAAGGGAAGACAGACGAGAATGTTATGTAAGCCAGGTACCTGGTCGTCAGCTGAGCCCATTAGCAAGGCTAAGGGATCCGCTAGCACAATGCGTGTTCCGAGAATTTTGTTAGGGAACGCAGATGTTGGACTTAGGGTCATCACTGAGTGCCAAACGTTTCTCGCCTCGCATCAGCGTTTTATCGCATTCAATAAATGCGATGAGCGTGTATTCCGAAAGGAATTATGTGATAAAAAGAATCCATGGACGTCTCAAATTCGTCTTGTAGGCATTGTTCAACAAGTTGTGTAGCATGCCAAATACGATGACGAAAGGGCTGACTATGAATTGACCGATTTGAATCATAAAAAAAGGGGGAAATTAAATGTACAGTACACATTCTTTTAGGTTAGACGCCTTACCTAAATTAATCATGCTTGAAAAACGCCGATGCCAGTTCCGCTAGTCTAAACCGTCTGTTTTGCTGGAAAGATTAGATAAACGGAAAATCAAAAAATTCCAGTTACCAAGATTTGCACTTACAGTTAAAGCTACTTAGGATATTTCCATATTCGGAATTTTTAATGCTTATTTCGCTATTCCGAACTTTATATTTTGTCCACGTGAAATATTAATAGTCACTTTTGACTTTCACGCTGTTAATTGGACTTGATTTGATAAAAATCCTGAAATATTAAATGTTTTCCTGAGCCAGATAAATTGATACGCACTCGCGGAAGAATGAAGCGCCATAGCAAGCACAATTTCTTGTCTTCGCAATCACAATGAATCTGACAGCGATACAAATATTGTGATATGCTTTCTAGATGTATTTTGTGACATAAACGAAAAGGTTTCAACATTTTGTGATGCAGAGTTCGATGTAACGTTTTACCTTAGGTAGTTGCATTATATCTTTTCTGAGCAGAAGTGTACAGCGAGCGTAATATCGCTTTGTCTGTGTTGATCGAAGATCGAATGTTATCTGATCAACGTATTTTACTTCTTTGTTTTGTGTATCTATCAAGGGTAGCGATAGTGCCATAGATAATTCCCTATAGAACACGAAACCTTGCCAGAAAGATTTTTTTCAAATTGTATTAGTCATCACAGAAATTAGGAATCATAAATCGAAGGATTACAGATACACAGGATAGCTTTCACAATACCTTGCTGTTATTTTGCTAACGATAGAGCGAGGTCGAAGAGCAAAAAGTTAAAGGCGACTGCATTTATAAAGGCTAAAGGGGAAAAACTTTATTTACGGGATATATTCAATAATTCAGCTAACTTTGCAAGTTAAGGTAATTATATTTGATGCTAACTTCAATTAAAAGGGAATTTTGTATATGATAATTGCACAGATGGTGAAGACGTGAACAATAAGATTATTGGTGATATCGAAGTTTTTCATGCTATATCATTTCATACTAAGTAACGGTATCGAGGGAGCTGGGGACAGTTACCCTCGAACAGCTGAGCTCATTAGTGCAGGTAAGCAGTGGCTCAACCGGCAGTTTCCGAGAATTAGCAGGTAGCGAATACCCCAGGATGAATGAGAAGGGAAACAAGTCGTTCCACGCCTCGTTCTAGCGGTATTTCGCGTACCCTTACTGTAAATTGTATAGTATTCCGTAAATTAGATTAAAACTATTGTTGGACAGTATACATTTAGCTCAGAATTGTGTGTACTCACCGAAAATAATTGCAATGTTTATATTTTTGCTTTATATAGATTTGTAGTGTTCTGCTAGCGTGAAATCTCAAAATTGCTTTGTATTGGCAAAAGGAACACCTGAGATCGGACCTTTCTATGCACAAAGCTTATAACCTTTTTCATACAAGCTAAAGAAGCATAAGTGTATAAAAGGAAAATATTCGCTAACTGGGATGGATTTTCGGCTTAAAACGTGGAGTAAACGATATGTTAAAACGGTTATAATAACTCCTAAATAAAGAAAAATATTATATTCTTTGAATGTCAAGATAATCTCGAGTCATCAATAGACCCGTTGTGAAGGAATCGTAATGTTACTGAGGAATGATAGTTACGCTATTCATTATCCTTTCATTTATGTGCGGAGTGGTTATGTGCAGGGTTCGCTTGTATGCAAAGATGCTACAACGACTTTGGTTGACGATGAAAGTTCACGTCAAACCGCATAATGTGTATAATGTCTCATATGGGAATGGTAAATTTTATAGAAATTCCATTACATATACCCATGAGCAAATACAGGTACCTTTCGCCATAAAATTCGCAATCACTTCACAGACGGTATGTTAAAAGTTAGAGATGTCGACACATGAGAGACTAATTAGGAGACCACCTAACATTCAACCAGTAAGGTTCATAATTTACGTAACACACGAAAACATGTACTTAATTCGTTCATTCCACACCGCGTAGAATTATAAGTAAATGCCACGTCATTAAAATCTAAGATTACAGTTAGTGATATTTGACCATGAACACGAACACACCTTCTCTATGAAATGCTTGTTCAATTAACCGTCGGTCATGACGCAAATCACGTCACCGAATCCGACTAAACTATTCCGTTGTTTTGAGATTAAAACCGCGCAATGTAATGAGATATTTTACGCTCACCTCTAGCATCTTTATGGATGTTTGTTGAAGGCAGAATTATTTTTATGCACATGAGTAAAACATCACGCTAAATTGTAAATACAATGTATAGTTCAACCACTTTCTGCATAAGTGTTCTGACAATGTTTTGTTTTATTAATGTGTTTCATTTTAGTGATTTAATGATAAGATTTGATACAAGATATTTTCAAGATTATTATTATTTAAACATGTATGTAAATAATTTCTTTTCATGTATATTTTAGTATTGTGTTTAATATAACTTTGTATTTGGGAAGGCTACCTGAATTCACGTGCTTCTGTTTGTAAAGAATTGTAAGACGGCCAAAAGGACATATGCTCCCGTTATATATTCACCTTACAAGGCAGGAATACCGATGGTTATTGGAATCACATTTAAAATTAATGTAATTATAAAAATGCTTAAGTTTTGTTGAGTCACAATGGAGATAGAATTAGGTAGTTAAAAATAAATTATTGTACCATAATTTCATTTTTCACCAACGGCCGGCCATATTGTAACGAGCCGCGCTGTCGCCACGTTTACAAGGTGCATTTTTATTATATATGTAATAATATAAGAGTAATTTACATAAATCTTGGGCGACCACGTGAATAGATTTTTGTTGTAATTTTATAAAGTACGCAAGATTCCAAGTGAGGACTGTAATGAAATGGTGAACTTATACAGTGTATCGTAGCAAAGCGAATATTCAAGAATTATTGAGCTATGTAGGCTTGAAGCTAATCTTGGTGTTCCCGAGCCTTGGCGACAAAAAGTCGCGGATTTGGGATTTGCCAGACCACACACCCTGCTCCCTGGGGATGGGCGGTCAACGACGTCACTCTCCTGGCGGGAAAAGCCTGCCGTCCGAACCCGAATGTTCTCTCGTCCCGGCGAACTTAGCCGAATATGTCCGACCTCTGTTGGATTCTTTGGCCAAATCACATATCGAGGATATCACGTGACATTAGGTGCCGACCTGAAGGTCCAATCAAAATGAGCGTATAACTCAAAATCCTGGGAATTTTTGTTGTATGTGAGCTTCGAGACTACAAATGGGCGGAGCAAGAAGTTTCCTCGTGGACCGAAGAGCGAGGAGCTGAGATTCTACATTCTAACTTCGATCGCACCAGTCTGAAGTTGACTTCTTTCGCTAACCGCAGCTTGCCTTGCTGGAGCAAGGTTATCACCGCAACACAGCCGGTAATGCGATGATGCGCATTGCCAGACCAGAGATGCCTATAGCCGACTTGTGAGATAATCTCACATATCGTGGGTCCGCTATACTCATCACAGACATCAGACGCAGAACTGCAATGGTAATTGATTACGACCAAGCCATGTGATTGTGCATTCCGTGAAACAGAACCCGTAAGCGACTTTGAGAGGATAGGTCCATGTTCTCACTTTGTAATTGTAAAAAAACCCCTGAGCTAGCGGCATAATTTGCCAGAACTAGTTATTTTCGAATGATATATTATTCATTCTGGCGCCCATGATTTTCTTTTTAACTGTAAAGTCACAGTATTATGATGCCTTTGTCTGAGGTAGTCATAACTTGTATTTTTCATTGTTTCCAGTTGTCATTATTTCTTGCATTTTGATTCTGAGATATTTAAAAGTAAATATACAATTGTTTGCTTGCCCATGACGGCTAATTGTAACTCTGAGTGTTGCTTTTATGATTTTGCCAATTTGTGTTAATGTTAACGGTAAATTCGCTCAGACTTGTAATCGCCAGTGATAAGAAATAAATGTCATATTGTGACAATTTTTCCTAAATTCCAACCAACGTCGAGATTCTTGCTAAATTAATAAATTTCCAATCCTTCGTAAAAATTAAAATTAAAAATCCACAGTTATTAATCATAAAGGTATGAAAGATAATTGTAACGTGGTTTGCCCACCAAGGCACCCACCACAATGGCAAATAAAATATTCTATCTGCATGTATACAGTCAGATACTATTGATGTAAATACACTCGAAGGAGCAAAAATAAGTTTATCTTAAATTGTTTCCCCCCATATTATCTGACATTTCGTTCTATAGTATGCCACAATATTTGGTTCGTTAGAGATTTTATTTGAGTACACGCTTCTGGTGTAAGTCGGTCTACAGAGGTAACCAAAGAACGTTTGCTTACCTGGCGATTTTCCCCTTCAATAATTTTGTGCAATTGTACCAATAA
Source organism: Vandiemenella viatica (assembly GCA_031002005.1). Lineage (NCBI taxonomy): Eukaryota > Metazoa > Arthropoda > Insecta > Orthoptera > Morabidae > Vandiemenella > Vandiemenella viatica. Next base: position 24,168,491 of record CM061921.1, read on the forward strand.
CACTTATCAACTCACCATTTTGGTTTTAGGTAGGATAAATGTGCACTGGGAAAATAATAATTTTGTGGTTAACGCTCTGGCCTCGTATTCGGGAGTACGGTGGTTCGAATCCCCGTCCGGGCATCCCGATCTGGGTTTTCCATGGTTTCCCCAAATCACTCCAGGCGGATGCCGGGATTCTTCCTTCAAAAAGGCCATGGCCGAATTGATTCCCGTTTCTTTTCCCCAGTACTTTCCCGCATTTAATGACATCAACGTCGACGAGGCGTAAAGCCATAAGTAAATAATACCAATAATAATAATTTTGTCTCAGCGTACTGAAAACTGTTTCAATCTTGAAAACCTGACAGACTTTTAATCTTTCAATTAATTCCCAGGTTTATTCACGGATTGTTCCATTCCATTGCGTTAAAGTCAAATAAATAGCACTGGTGGGACACTCATTCTTAAAATGATTTGAATTCCATAGCGCATAAAGTCCGAATGAAACTACAAGATAAAGTAGAATTTTGAATGTTATTCGTAATCTGTATGTCGCAGGATATCCATTGTAGCTTAAGATATGCAAATGGTTGAAGTTAAAAAGTTGTTTGGCACGTTTGGTACTATCAGACACATCTGAACTGGACATAAAAAAAGCAACACAAGTAATGCTACTTGAATAGCAAGCTATAGAAATGTCATCGAGATTTACTATAGCTTTCAACGATGAAAGGTGCGATAGCGACAAACGGCGGAATTTGAATTTCAACGAACGATCGGTGTGTGTAGTTGTAACTTTCCGCACCACAACATTGCCAGTGTACGGAAGATAACGTCACGAAAATTATGCGCCTGCGGAGGCAATTGAACGATCAAAACCTGGTTCTGCGGAAATCGGGCAGTGTATCGCGAATTATGATGACATCTGGTATGTTCCAAACACCTGTTTCGCTTGGCAGTAATCGACCGTTCAGAATTATCCGAACTTTTATTACAAAACTGGAGCAATGCAACAGGTGTGGCATTATCTGTCTCCATAATCTGACATCGTGTACTTCACAAAAAATCCTCTTGACAGCGAATCATCAAACATATATTTACTAGGGTATTATGAACACAGTGAATGGGGATCAGACATTTCAAGTCTTAGTTGGCACTAAAATGGTCCGCATACAAGTTACTAACTAATACGTCCTTCTAGAATGCATCTTAGTGATATAAAGTATATCACTAATTGGTAACATTCTTGCTCCGCCCATTTGTAGTCTCGAAGCTCACATACAACAAAAATTCCCAGGATTTTGAGTTATACGCTCATTTTGATTGGACCTTCAGGTCGGCACCTAATGTCACGTGATATCCTCGATATGTGATTTGGCCAAAGAATCCAACAGAGGTCGGACATATTCGGCTAAGTTCGCCGGGGCGAGAGAACATTCGGGTTTCGGACGGCAGGCTTTTCCCGCTCGGTGAGTGACCCATCCCCAGGGAGCAGTATGTGTGGTCCGGCAAAAACCCAAATCCGTGACGTCCCGTCGCCATGATCCGGAAAGACCAAGATTAGCTTCTAGCCTACATAGCTCAATAACTCTTTAATATTCGCTTTGCTACGATACACTGTATAAGTTCACCATTTCATTACAGTCCTCACTTGGAATCTTGCGTACTTTATAAAATTACCACAAAAATCTATTCACGTGGTCGCCCAAGATTTATGTAAATTACTCTTATATTATTACATATATAATAAAAAATGCACCTTGTAACGTGGCGACAGCGCGGCTCGTTACATACTGAACTGGCCGTTAGAGGTGTCTGAGATTTAGCAGTCACAACATTCTGTGGTCCCCTACTGGATTTCCGAAATAGGCGATTCTCATCTATACGGAACTGTACGTACCTCAGATGCGGCCACTGTACAACTGGCCTGTCAGTGTAGTCTATGAGACAGTAAATTGGAAACTCTGTACCCGCATAAAAGTACTGTGGCAAGTAATTTCCCAAGACACCCTCTAAAGACTCTTTGTATGTACGTACGTTCGTTTGGGCCAACTACGACCACATTAAGCCTTTGTTTTGGCATTAATTTACTAATGGTGCTATTATCCCTAGAAGGGACCGACAGTTTAGCGTGGAATCCAAACCACAGAAGCGTTCTGGCGTAATACACTTAACGCAATAAGCTGTACCAGAGGAGAAGGTCTGGTTAAGGGCTTATGAAAACGATCGCAGAGACTAGGATTCGAACCGTGAACCAGCAAAGACTCTTCGATTAAATGAAGTGGCGTATAACAGGACCTGTGAAACTTTTAGAGATAGGGATGGCCGAGATATCACGTCTAAGCTACATTCGCAGAAAATAACACTAACAGAAAATAACTGTTACTGAAGCTAGACGTGACAGAGTAACCGTCAAGTGGCAACATTTTAAAGCACGAAGTGCAATTACAGCAGATTCGGGACGGAGCAGCTCGAAAGAATACGTGAATCTGCTTAGAGCAGAAGCTGTGAATCCAGTTAAACTGAGTGTACTGTTTATTTACCGAAAGATTCTGAAAAATGCACTGCAGTTATTGCGCATTTATAGTTTTTTTATTTTTTTTTTTTTGCTTCGGCCTTTTCGAAGGAAGCATCCCTTTATTCGCCGAAAATGATTTGAGGAAACCATATATAGTTTTTAACAGCATTTGTTCAGGGAGTTTTACATTCGAAAATTTGAACTAGTGATATCATGTACAATTCTATTTTCAGACACTGTAGCTGTAATTTCATAAAAATGAAAAAAATATTAATAGCTAACTTGGTACACTCTGTGATATATAAGCAAATTTCCTCATCTTAGCAGCAACGGTATAAATAATTTCATAGATCTTGTCAGATTGAAGATATCTCAGATTTTTTTTTGCCAGAAAAGTATTTAATACAATTTCCTTTTCTAGAAAATGTATTAGTTTATTTTTTAAAGCATGTTTTTAATACGGAGCATGGTGTGTGAATGGTTACGCTCTGGTCTTGCATTCGGGAGGACGCAGATTCGAATCCCCGTATAACAACCCAGATTCCGGTTTTCCATGGTTTCCCGAAATCACACCAGGCGAATGCCAACGTGGTTCCTTTAAATAGTAATGGCCGAATTCGTTCCTGTTCTTGCACCAATTCCTTTCCTGCCACTAATTGCCTCTACGTTGACAAGGCGTTAGGCCATAAGAAAAATAAAAAATAGCTAAGTTTCACTTCCCTTGGAAATTATTGTTCAAGAAATTTTAGATACAACATTTTTACGGTAAACACAAATTAGTAAGTTCTCATTATGTCGTCTGATGAAACGCCCTAAACTGGTTGACCTAGGGCATCCGTTGTTTTATTTATATGTTTATTTGTCTGTAACTGTCTTTTATGGAGAGTATTCAGACACACAATGAAAGGGAATTCACGATCTGTACTTGACATAAAAAAATTTCTAGCAGCCTCAATCTTAGAAAACGCGAGTGGCCTTTAAAAAAAAAATACTGTTATAAGAAGGTAACATTTCAAAAGCTGGAGTATACAGAATATGCTGAATTTGTTTTGCTAATTATTTCAATAATCAAAAAATTTAATAACTTACTTAGAGTCACAGAAGTAATATGTGGTATAAATTTAATTTTAACCGGTTGCCTTTTAGCGGTGCTGCAGTTTCCACCAATTATTTGCGCTAAACAGACAGTGTCAAGTGTTGGCGTCGGAGGCAGGTTGTGAGTTTTTGAAGTGACGCGTGTAGCTTATGATAGTCCTCGGAGGCGTGATGGATGTGCACGGGATTGCACCCCCAGGCGCCATCGGCTGTATCTGCCATTCTGTTTGCGGCGTAATGTGATGAGCTGGCCACTGTAATAGTCATATTTATATTTCACAAGGCAGCCGCATGGACAGGCGGCGAATTACTGCTTGTGGGTTCGCCTCTATTGACACACGCGATGACCACGGCCTCCTCTTTATGATCTGTCCCGCGGTGCCCGTGTATTACCTTGCCAGCCCGCCTGTTTGGGGGCGCGGTTTGTTATATCAACAGAATGGCAGATTTGCCAGAATCAGAAAATAGACCTGACAAGCGGATGTAGCTTCTCGTTCATTTTTCATATTCTCTTAAACAAGGTGTCTATCCTTCACTCATATTTCGCATTAAAATCACTCATTCAATAGTAAAATTAAAATCTTTAAAACGAATTTTTATACGTATTTTTTTTTCAATATTTCCTCCAGATCGATATCAGAGCCGTTCTCAGCTAACATTCAATGTACACTGATCAGCCAGAACATTATGACTACTACCTACCCACTATCGATATAAACGCGTCCAGGCGTCAACAGCGTCACCTGACGAGGAATGACTGCTAGTCAGACACACGCACGGTGCATGTAGTGTCATTGATCCTACTATCCGTGTTTAGATTGAGGAAGGCGCGCGATCTATCCGAATAAGACCGAGGGCAGATTGTGATGTCCCAGAGGCTCGGCGCGAACATTTCGGAAATTGCACGACTTGTCGCGTGTTCGAGGAGTGCTATGGTGAGTGTCTTCAACAAGTGGCGAAACCAAGGTGAAACTATGTTCAAACGTTTAGGGGTTGGGCGACCACCCTTCATTTTAGATGTCGGACAGTGTAGAATGGGCAGTCTGGTAAAATAGGATAGGCGGCGAACTGAGGTGGAACTAACATCAGATTTTAATGCTGGGCAGAGTACAAATGTGTCTGAACACACAGTGCACCGAACACTCCTAACGATGGGCCTCCGCAGCCGACGACCCATGCATGTGCCAATGTGATGAATCTCGATAACTTCTTCATATTGCCGATGGGAGGGTGCGAGTCTGTCGTTTTCCTGGAGAACACCTGTAGTACGGGACGGAGACAAGCTGGAAGTGGCTCATTTATCCTCTGGGAAACATTCACGTGGTCATCCATGGGTCCAGTGGAGCTCGTGCAAAGCACCATGATGGACAATAAGTATCGTACACTAGTTGCAGACCACGTATACCCCTTCATGACGACCATGTTCCCCAACGGCAGTGGCATTTTGCAACAAGATAATGCGCCATGTCATAAGGCCAGGAGTGTGATGGAGTTGTTCGAGGAACACAGTAGCGAGCTGCAATTGATGTGCTGGCTCCCCAACTTGCCAGATCTGAACCCGATCGAACATATCTGGGATGTGATTAAACGTGGCGTCAGAGCTCATCGCCCCTCTCCGCGAAATTTACGGAAATTATTTGATTTGTGTGTGCAGATGTAGTGCCAACTCCCTCCAGCGACCTACCAAGGCCTCATTGCTTCCATGTCAATACGTGTCGCCGCTGTTATCAGTGACAAAGGCGGACATACCGGCTATTAGGTAGGTGGTCATAATGTTCTGGCTAATAAGTGTAAGTTGCTCATGTCAGCCCAATTTGCTTCAGATATAAAATGCGTCTGGTAAATCACGTTCGATCAGTCATATGCTCTAAAATGAAGCTGTATTTATAATTTATCTTTGTGTGACAGTAACGCTTTGACTGAAAAATTCATTAACACTATGTCTATATTTAACATTTACACAGCGGTCCTGTAGCTCATTGCTAAAGCTAATTGACCTAAAAATTGAAGGAACCTGCTTGATTTCGGTTTTATAGGCCCGTATCATGTTCTTTACCACTGAGGTAGCTTGTTTTTTATATATAATAAATACACTGTGATCACTCCTGTGGTCGCACGTTTAAACTATAGGGGCCAGAAAAAAGGATCTTGCTGTCATACTTCTGACATATTGATTAGGAATAATCCCTACCGGTGGATCCAACCAACCTTCAAAATCGTAGACTACATTAAGTTTAGAGTTAGTGTTTCTTTAACTATAGGTGTTTACCGAATATATAATTCCCTGAGCCGCGACTTAATTCAAGGTCAATTAGTAACATATAAAAATTATAATATGATTAGCCTCTCATTTTTGACGTGAAAACCTCTGTTTGATCGTTAATGGCAGTGATAGCTGGTCGAACGTTCCTGTATTACAAAATACCGTCAGATTTGAATCGCTAATAATTAAGAAACTAACAATTGGTTAGCAACGGTTAAGCCCACAACGGGTAGAGCATGTATGTACGAGTTGGTAGTGCAGCTTTTGTTTTGCCTGTGACTTCATCGTACTAGTTTGAGTGCATGTAGGTGATTGTTTGGAATTAGCGTTGTGAAAATTAATAAAATAGTGTAGTGAAAACGTGTTCATCTAGTACGTTGATTCAAGAGTCATTGTTAAGAGCTCGCGAAACACTACTTAGGTCCAAAGTGAGATCATAAATTACCAAAAAAAAAAAAAATGTCGTCTCATATGAGTCATAAAAATGGTCGGAATTACAGAAAACGCAAATTAGAAGAAAGCTCGCGCCAAAGGAACCCAAGAATCCTAAAAAGTCTAGAACCGAACAAATACGAGATCTACATCAGCGTCGAAAAGAAAATCCAACATGCACCCACGTCCAAGCAAAACAAATGCTGCACGACCAACTCGTACAGACTTATCCTACTCGTTGTAATTATGCCGTACTTTCCAGCTTATGATTCAGGTGATTTTTTAAAATTTAGTTCCTTTCTATTATTATTATTATTATTATTGTTAAGTAAGTGTAATCGATGTCATGACCCTGTGATAGTTTCCCCACATATCTACTTACGATTCATACGCATTTTTAGATTAATATCGTTCACAGTCTGAAGTATACCATTCTTCATTACCTTACTTAACTTGTTGCATGTACAAATGACTTATGCCTGAAATCAATTGCTAATTTGTTATCGTGGTCCTCTCTTCCCTTTAACAATTTTTTTTTTTTTTTTTTTTGTCCTTACGCCTCATGACATCGAAGTCATTAGAGGCGGGATGGGACTGAGAACCTGGGAACTAGGAACGGGAAGGAATTCGTCCATGGCCCATGGCCTTTCAAAGAAGCACCTGGAGTGATTTGGGGAAACCATGGAAAACCCATATCTGGATGCCCGGACGGGGATTCGAACCGGCGTCCTCCCAAATGCTAGGCCAGAGCGTTAACCACTCACACACCACGCTCGGTATGCTGTTTCAAAATCTTCCTTCTATATTCATCAATGCCTAATCATCAGTATATGATCTGAACATGTCCATAATTCTCTTGACCTGGCTTCTATTCTCCAAATATTTCCAACCAACTTTTATGATTTTATCACGACGTTTTCACGAAAAATCTACGGCGTGGACCCAAACTGCACCTTTCTGTACCTTTTCTTAGTGAAGCGCACCAATCAAATATATTGTTTATTGTAAATTCAATTTAAAACGATAAATTTTGTCTCATATAATATGTATAACATAGGGTTACAGCTACTCTTGTCAGTCGCTTTAGTTCAACATTTCCGATGGAACCATATAATTAATGTACTAAATTTATCTCTATATTTGAGGGGTTTTTTTTTACCAAAAGCAAGGAGAGGTTTATCTCTGAACTGAGATTGATTAAAAATGTGTTTACCTAGCATTTTGGTCAGTGTGTTGAAGTCACGCTATACTGGAGACGAAACGGGAGATGTACTGGACATTGGTGTCATCCATCGTAATTATGATTTTAGGCTTTTTTGTGGTTATGTTGGTGAACGGTTGGGATGTATCCCAAACTCCGGCTCAAAGGCTATGTGTTACATAGATAGAATAACACATTTTCATATATCTTGCACGATTCTCAGAGAAATGGCAAGAAGAAAGTGTACTGTTGATAATGTTTTTTTTCTTTTATAGAACCTTTATTACCACTAAACGTGCTGATGTCGTAGAAACACGCCTAATCGCTTTTTAGAAAAAGAGCACAGGGAGTTCAGTATACAAAAGATATTCTCGAGGTTGTTGTAATCGTGAATGCAAACGACTGCTACACAAAAGATACGTACCTGTAATACCTGGAATAGCTGTTTGCAGTGAACTATGGAGAACGTACATGGAAATAAGATACGGACGCGGCTAATATTTTTGATACGAAAACAGGCATTCCTATATTCTCTTAACAGGAACTGTTGTGACCTTACTTGTTTAATGGAATGGCCGTGAGGTGAGAACTGGATTCGAACCCCTGGAATGCAAGAAATTTTATCCATTCTGGGCTGGAAAAACAGGGTAGACGAGATTGTGGTGCTAAATTCCTGATCACAAGATTGTGTTCCAAAGTCCTGGGATAAATATAGCGGGTGATACTCTTGTTACAGCGCAGGGAATCATTTTTGAAGATGTAGAAACAAAACTTATGAGTGCCATGAAGAACCTTACAAGGTACTTTACACAGAATAACCCCAAACAGGACCCTAACAAGACCCAAGCCTGCAGTTTCCACTTACGTAACAGAGAAGCCAGTAGAACACTTAACATCAGATGAGGTGAAGTGCTTTTAGGACAGGTACCTAACCCTAAACGTTTGACAGATAAAAATGGACCGTACTCTCACCTTCAAAGAGCATTGCCACCAGTTAAAAGGAAAAGTAAGTTCAAGGAACTGCCTACTGAATAATCTAACGGGCACATGATGGAGAGCTCATCCTGAAGTATTAAGAACCACGGCTATGGCTCTATGCTTTGCAACAGGGGAATACGCATCGCCAGTGCGGGAGGCGTCAGCTCATTCAAAACAAGTGGACATTGCTCTAAACCAGACAGCAAGAATTGTTACTGGATTCGTGAGACCGACACTTCTCACCAAGGTATATCAACTAGTGGGTATAGCGCTACCACAAATCAGAGCTCCACATTCCTGTTTCCTGACCGTAGGTACTAGGTAGGAGTCTCTCCCCACGGTACTGATTTGGTAGCATGCTGAGTGGGCCTAGGGGCCATTCCGGAACTCCTCAGCTTCGTCGGGGATCTAACCCCCGTAGTTCGGGCCCTAGTCAGACGCTCTACCGCCTGAGCTACGCGGCCACCCTCCAGAGGAACTGTAGCCGCAGAAGACCGAGAAGTCCCTCGGCACCCACTGCATAATCACGCTACTGCCCCACAACGACTGAAGAGTTTCTTCAAGAGAACGATACCCCTATCAAACACACCAGAGACTAGACGAATAAAGCTCTGGCAGGAAAATTACAGCGATCATAATCACGAGCTAAAAGAGCGACTACTTGGGGGGCGCAAGTTAAGGTATACCCAGGGCCGGAGTCTCTAAATGCAAAAGTAACCTGAAGAAATGGGGCTATATAGAGGACGAAATATGCGAATGTGGAACAATGCAGACAAAAGATCATCTACTCCTCTGTCCACTCTTAGACGAACCTGTGAATCAGCTGGACTTAATCTTACGAAAGGACTATGCTGTGAAAGCCGCTGAATAATGAATCGAGAAGATACAATAACCTAACCGTCTTTTTAGACGAACCTGGGAATCAGCAGGACTAAATTTGTTTAAAAAAGACAATGCTGCGAAAACTACTGAAGATTGGAGGAAGAAGATTATTGCGTTTCTGGAAACGGAAAGTAAAATTAGTATCTCGGAATCTTTGGAAAATATTCCCGTATTTAATTGTAATAATTGGCTTTACCGCAATTATTTTATCAAAATGATTTATTTATTTATCTTATGGCCACAGCACATAATCAATAATACAGTTATATACTATTGTTTCGCACTAATAAAATTTAACATTAAATTAAATTAAAATTCAAAGTCGAAATAGTGCAGCCAATGTCGAGCTTCATTTTAAATATCTATAAAGTCTATTGGCGATCTCCTGATGGCTCGAAGTGAGAAATCAAAGGTCACGTGACGTATGATTCGATTTTCCTCACCACAGTCGCAGTTCGGTGAATCTCTCATTCCTCATGTGTACAGAGCTGTAGCAGATTTACCATGGCCAGACCTAACTCTGTTGAGACCTGCCCAGGTCTTGCGAGGAAGGTCGAGTCCCTTTAGTGCCCGTTGATTATCGAACAGGGAGTGTCATTATGGAGTGGCTGAGGCTATCCACTCCAATTTCTATGCTTCTCTCCCGTTAAAATTATTAGATATAATCTGTTTTGCAGTTTTTATGCTTATACGTCTTGATTTAGGTCTCTGAAATTGTGTTACCATGTCGTTGTGGATGGGTAGATCGAAGTTATGACAGATCTTATTATATTGGGCAATTAGGCGATTGCGTCGTCTTATCGTAGGCGGTTTGATGTTACACAAAACAGGTAGCCAGTACAGTGGAGTGGCCTTGACATATCCACAAATTATCCGCATTGTCTGGTTCAAAACTATGTCGAACTTTTTGTATTTGGTGCTATTCATCCAGACAGGTGAGCAGTACTCAGCTGCAGAGTACACAAGGCTCAGTGCTGATGTGCGAAGTGTGGAGGCGGATGCTTCCCAGGAGGTGCCAGTTAACTTCTGCAGAATATTGTTTCTGGTTCTTAATTTTGCTGCAAGGTTATTTAGATGTTTATTGTACGACAAGGTGCGATCCATTACGACTCTCAAATACTTGGGGAAGGGGTTGTGTCGGAGGGGAGTGCCATCAAGAAGAATGTCAAGTGAGAGATTCGCCACCCGATTGTTAGGATGGAAGACACTAGTTTCCGTCTTCCTGGAACTGGGTACGAGACGCCATTTCTTAAAATAGTTACTCAGGGTTATGAGGTCTGCTGTTAAATAAATAAATAAATCAAAATGATTATTAGAACAGTGAATACTCACTTGTAGTAGATTTCCCTATAACAAATATTTTTTTATAAATTTTTTATTGGAATTGTGGTTCAACTGTGAGCTACCACACTTTATATTGAGACATTACTAAATACATCAACAAAATACTTAATTTGAAATATAAAGCAATTAAACAGAAGTCGTGAAATGTAGCAGTCATGATTACAGCAGATCTATATATATAAAGATGAATGTATGTATGTTTGTTTGTTCTTCATAAAAATCCACAGTTTTCATCCGATCTCGATGAAACTTTTCACACTTATCCTTTGAAACAAGGAGAAAAATACTGTCTACATTTGGTTGAAAAATTATCTGTATAAATAATACATGTTGTCTTATAATTTCGAAAAATTACTGAACGGCGATAGACAGACGCGTTGGATTTCTAGGTGTCTGTACTGCCTTTTGATACAGCGGTCAGGTTGCTCAGTGGTTATAGCGGTTGTTTACTGGAGTGTGGATCGTGGTCTCCGGTTCAATTCTCCGTGGAGGCAAAGATTTAAAAAAATTGTTTTTGTTCGTACGAGTCACGCCTGGACCGTCGGTTATTCGGATTGAATGTTAAACTGTAGATTTCACTAATTTAGGGGTGCATTGGGAGGCAAATCGTAGGTGTACACTTTTTTACGTTATATTGATCCCTCAGGGGTGATTCGCAGTCAGTGTGTGTGTGATCTGCAGTAATAATACTATAAATGCGGAAGTAAGTCTCTGTGTTTTGTTACGTTTTTACGACTAAATTCCTATACCGATATCGACGGAATTTGACAAGAAAATCTGTAGTGAGGGCACAGGACTTTTTTTTTCGGTATGATTAACAGTTGTAGTCATGAAATTTTGAGAACTTATGGAATGGTGACAGAGAGACGGATGTGTGTGTTAATCTGTAATGTTACGTCTCTTGCTCAAGCTATGCTTCTCGCGCATTATGTTAGTGTATAATTTGTTAATAAATTTCGTTTAGAGAAAAAACGTATTATTTAGTATAGACGTCGATTTTCTGTGTCCTATTTCTTTGTGTCTGCTTAAATGTTTCTGGCACCAGTTATTTTGCCTTCTTTTTTGACATGCCTTGCGGGCGTAAACTGGCCTAAGTTGTTGCTTTAGCAGAGCACGAGGAGCTAAAGTTATTAGAACCCAAAAATCGGATGCTCATGTTGAAGAATGAAGAAAAGACCAATCTGAAATAAACCTGTCCTTAGTTAACACCCCTCCCCCACATCCCCTCTCCTTCGTTTGTTTTATTGTTTTTAAATATATTGGAAATTGATTCTCTTCAAGAGACAGGTTCGACGGTGTATTGTTTGATATAGTGATGGATTTCCTGTCATATTATGCCGATTCGGTATTGTTTGGGACCAATCCTTCGTTACCAACAACCTTCTCTATTAAATTCTGGCAAAGAAATTCTTAATCCACTCGATCGAAGTCACGGGTATAAGCATGCTTGCCCTTTGGCTGGGTTGATTGCGGCACCGTGATGATGTCAGTTCCTGACGTGAAGTCAGCTGGTTCGAGTCATGGTGATGGAGGAAATTGTCACTATCAGAACATGGCGGACAGTGTAGAGGGAAATCCTTGAGGTTTGGACGGAATAATCCAACTAAGCGTGGTGGTTGAGCGGTTAACGCTCTGGCCACGCATTCGGGAGGACGCCGGTTCGAATCCCCGTCCGGACATCCAGATTTGGGTTTTCCATGGTTTTCCCAAATCATTCCAGGCTAATGGCGGGATGCTTCCTTCAAAAAGGCCATGGCCGAATTCCTTCTCTTTCCTTGCCCCCAGTCCCATCTCGCCTCTAACGACCTCGACATTGACGAGGCGTAAAGCCATAAAAAAGGAATAGTCCCTGCCTTGAGCGATTCCGGCACTTGTGTGGGCATTTCCTTGAGGCCGTGGCCGCACCCCAGTGGCCCGCTCATGCGACCAAATCCTCACCTAAAAACAATTCTTATTTCCTCGAAGGCCGGGACGGAAGCGTGTCTCTCTTGCGTTCAGTCGGCCATGAGGATTTCTTGTGAGTGCCTGTGTGTGTTGCAGTTTTGTTTCTCTGTTTTACATAAGAACGATGATGCCGACAGTGAATGTAATCGCCGAAATATCGTGTGATAACACTTCGTCAATTTGGCCCGTTACCCAAGAGCATTTTATTTTTAAAAAATCTCAATTTTGTTTGTACCGTTTGGTTTCGTTATGTTCAGCTACGGGAAGAGTTTATTAATATCTATGAAAGTGAGCCCTGTCTATGAGTCAAGATGCTGCCTACCACTACTACCCAAATCACTCCAGGCGAATGCTGGAATGCTTCCTTCAAAAAGGCCATGGCCGAATTGCTTCCAGTTCCTTGTCCCCAGTTGCATCCCGCCTCTAATGACCTTAGCCGTCGACGAGGCGTAAAGCCATAGGTAAAAAAAAAAATAGGTCCTGTTCACAGAGTTCACATGAACCATCCCCGAGAGCGAGTACTTCCACACTTACCAGAAAAAGAGGAAACATTATACTCTCAGGAAATGAATCTTTGCGAAGTGATGTGTTGATGTCAACATGCTTTGCGATCAAAGAACATTTAAGAGAGAGAAAAAAAAAACAGGTTGGAAGCTTCCACGTTGTTCGCAAAACCGTTGGCATGAAATTATCTGGTCTTCGACCAATCAAATGCTACTAGCAGAAAAAATATCAATAACACCCTGTTTCAAGCCGAAATGGGCTGTTTAAGAAAGCCTTCAGTGGGAAACGTTTACCTACTTCCGGCCGGTACAACTCTGCAGGAAGTAGTGCTGGATTTTATTTTTCAGGAACCTCATCGAATTCACCGCAACACATGCAAAATCATTATTGTTGAAAACATGAGGTCTTCATAGCTTCTTCCCTCAGACAAAAACCACAGTATAGCGATAAGTCTTTCATGAGTGTAACTTGTTGCCTGCGTAACCGTATCGTTCTTTGTAATATATGGAGTAACTAACGATAACAGATGTAAATAGGTTTCTTCGTCCACCCTGAAATAATTATGAAAATCTTTGGGAAAACCCTTCAGTTCCGAAAGAAGATTTGTATGAGAATATTTCCGAGCGTGGTGAGTGAACGGCTAACGTTCTGGTCTCGCATTCGGGAGGACTCAGGTTCGAAACCCCGTCCGGGTATCCAGATTTGGGTTTTCCATGGTTTCCCCAAATCACTCCAGGTGAATGCCGGGATGCTTCCTTCAAAAAGGTCATGATCGAATTCCTTCCCGTTCCTTGTCCCCAGTCCCCTCCCGCCTCTAATAACCTTAGCCGTCGACAAGGCGTAAAGCAACAAGCAAAAAAAAAAAAAAAAAAAAAAAAAAAAATAATATTTTGTTCTTTCGTGTAGTCATCCTTTGCACCAAACACTTCTTGTGATGCGCTTTTTTGCCATAGTTTTAACGGTATTAACAAACTAAGAGGAGACAATGCATGATCATCTTCGGATGTAGCCATCGGTACTTGTATGGTGTCAGGGGCTGATTGGCCAAGGCTAGTGGGCGTGTGTGTGGATAGGTGTGCTGACGACCTAACCTTAGGGAATAACAGTTCTGCTCGAAGCGTCTCTTCTGTTCTTCTGGCAGCACCACTAGAATCTTACCATTGGACTGTTTGGGCTAATGTTTGACACCACTGTGGTTTGATGGCCACAGACCGAAGGTTAGAAATTGATATAAGTTCTTACTACATAAAGAATGCAACACTTGCAATTGAACAGTTTATTGGCTTCTAATACGGAGTAGTACAGTTTATAGCGTGCCGCAAAGTGGATTCCAACTATCACCAACTTATCTAAACCCTGAACTGTAATAGTTAATTGTTAGGCAGATGGTCGCGCTGATACGAGATGCATGGGAGGGTGGCAGGCTCCTAACAGGTGGCTATCAAAGTATGCTCGACTACTCTCGCCGACTGCCCGACAGTAAAGACACTACTAGCTAGCTAGTACTACCCAAGCCTCCTCGGCTGACCTACAATTACGAAGGGGACTGCACTCTAAGGTGCTGACTGCAAGCGTGCAGATTCCTGTCTGGTCAATGCTCGACCGCGCTCAGCATTGTCAATGATCGCCGATTGCCAGTAGCTCGACGACTGAATATTCCTATAATTCCCCAAATAGTAATGGTCTTCAAAATGACCTCTTACAATGGCTACCTTAGGAGAGGTAGTGAACCAACATCTGTGTTAAATCCCAAACCTCTCCGCAGTGGGTATGAAGTGAGGACATAATACACTATTGATAGTGATTCGTCCTTCGGATGGGGTCGTTAAGTCTGGTGAACCTCCTGGGGTGTATTTCGAAAGAGTAAGCCCGAATTGGCTGGAACCTGGTTTCTCCCTTCTTTTGGGGCGTCCATTAATGACGTGAGGTGTTTTTCAGGAATTCCGTATTCCCTCCCCCCTCCTGTGGTGAGACTTCGTGAGATTTCGTCGGACCTCCCCTCTAAAATGACCTGAGATTTTGAGGGAGGACCACCCCCCTCCTACCAATCGAACCTTTGGGGGGGGGGCGCACTGAAGAAGGAATTTAAGAGCAGGATCAGATGCAGTACGAGAACGCATTCTCCTATTCATAAGGTAAAATTTCAACTATTGGCCAAACAAGAACAATGTCAAAAATAGAATAGCGATATAGGAAAACAACTTTCTTACTTTCTTGATAAAGAGAAATTTTTTTGGTTAAAACATTGAGTTAGACAGAAAAACATTTTAAAGCTGTATGCAGGAAGCATATCTGTATATGGTATAGCAGTTCGAACCAGTAGAATGAAAATTACATAACACCCCGTATCAGGGAGAGGGATGGCATACCGGGGGGGGGGGAGGGGCACATGTCTCGGACAGCAAACGTAAGTTCAGGGGGCGATAAATTTACCTGGTGGTGCTAAATTACTTCTTTTTTTTTTTAGTCTTACCAGCGCAGCGGAAAATCGTCAGAATTTCTGTACCTGGAGCGGTCTGGTAGCTCAGTGTTTAAGGCGCTTGCTAACCAAACATTCGCTGCTCTGGTCCTGGGTTCAAATCCCGGCAGGCGCAGGAATTTTTAAGAATTGTGTTTGATGGTATGAGCTGTGCCAGGTCACTTCGTGGTTCGGATTTCCTGTAGGTCCCAGAGGAAAGGAACTGGCCATCCTACCTCTGACACAATGGCTTAGTATGCCTCCTTCGGGAGCACTCCGGCCATCCTGATCAGGGTTTTCCATGGTTTTCCCGGATCACTCCAGGCAAATGCTGAGATGGTTCCTCACAATAGCCCATGGGCGCCTCCTGCCGTATACCGTGTATTCCTTCCAAACTATCACCCTTTTCGATAGGTGCAATGCACCCTCCGCCACACACATTTAATGAATCGCGGAGTAATAATAATAATCCAACCAACCTTCGGGTTGTGGACTAAGTTAGTTTTTTTAATATCAAATGCTGGAAAAGTCTCAGAATAAGAAAAGACAGGATGGGTGGTCACATATTAAGAGTTTTGCGATTGGTTTAATTTGTTAGTGGAGAGAGCAAATGAAGCAAACAACTGTAGAAGGGACAAAGAATTTATGAGGCAGATAGTTGATGTCGTTATTTGAATGAAGTATGTTGCGTTGAATATAGGAATAGATGTAGGGTTACATCAAACCAGTCGATATACTGATGACATAAAAAATAAAAATTGTTTTTCCATGCTTGCCGAAAACGCTTAACCAAATGCCGCATCTATTGTTTAACTTAGATGGTTAACAGTTTAATTTTATAACGAAAAATGATGTAAACCGTTGCTGAAATAGACTTTTTAGTAATGAGCCTAAAGGAAAGAGAAATAAAAATCGCTCCAAACATGTTTGGTCATGTAATTAACGTCATCGCAGTAGATTTCACATAAGATATATTCGATAATATTTCAAGGCATATTTGGATAAAACAATTAAATGAATATATGTTGTTATACAACGGGTTATTTACTGACTGTCACTGTTGTTAAGTATAGTAATGCGAATCTCTTCCAACAGGGAGAATTTTCCGGTTTTAAATCTCAAAATTTTTTAATGCAATAGAAAGGATGTTACTGCAACATGTGTTGTTTTGCCAGTTACTGCGGTTTCATGCTGTGAACGCGTTAGTAAATCCCGCCCCTGTCTTTGTGTAGGCATTTCCTCAGCAGTAAAACAGTGTCCTGTAGAGTGCAGTGAGGCGGGAAACTGCAGATAAGAAGTTGTCGCCAGGAACAATGCCGCAGGAAGTCTCGCCAAGATGGACGGGCTTCCGGTTATGGCGGCGGAAGTGGCGCGAAGAATGTCGCCTGCCGGGCGCCATAGCGCCATAGCGCCACCCTGCTCTCTGCTAATTAGCAGAAGACTCTGTCACTGGTCAAGTTACAATACACATCTACACCATCACAATGCAGATGAATTCCCATCGCTTATGGCATCAGGAAAGAAATAATAATCTGATTAAATTAATGTCATTATTAAAACCAGTAATATTACTAAATGATGTTTACAAATTAATTAGCTAACACCTTAAAATAACTATCAATTCTCAAAGTGCATCACATAATTTCTGGTGTCAGCAATAGTCCTGTACACTTACGGTTAGTAGTTTGATTACCATGCTATTAGTAGTCTCTGAAATGTTTCAGCTTATAATGAAAATCTCAAATTTGGCTCATAACTCCGCTAGCGACGTCGCCAAAATATTTTACTGCAGAGAATATGACAACTGAGGTTGCTGAATGGAGGTTTTTTCATTATAGTTGATAGGATATGGAATTCGAGAGACATACCGTAAGCTGACCTTTTGTTACTATGTACATAATTTGCATCAGTAATAACGCTGCATTAAAAAAAAAACCGTTTGCAATAACTGCCTTGTAGCATTTACTATAGGCTGGAGATACCTACTGTATATAGTTTTATATATATAACAAAAATTATAGACATTTTTTTATTTTAGAAGTATTCGTTTATAGACATTTAGTTGACTCTATAAAAGTTTCTTTTTTATGGATTTACGCCTCAATGACGTCGACGTCATTAGAGGCGGGAAAGAACTGAGGACAAGGTAATGGAAGGAATTCGGTCATGGCATTTTGAAGGAACCATCCATGCATTCGGCTTTAGAGCTTTCCATGGCCGCATTTAGGTTTTGTGGGCCCCCTAGGCTATACATGTGGTGCGGGCCCCCCTGTCGGCAGTGGCCCTGGCTGCCTCCGGTTATGGATGCTTAAATTTCGAAATATTCGAAATAATTCGGTCAAAAAATTTATGGGCGACCTTTTGTTTTTAGCTCTACTACTGGCCCGGGCGGGGGATTCAGGATTGTGGTGCGGGCCCCTAGTCTACAGCCTATGTAGGAGCTTTCTGGAAATCATGAAAAATTGAAGGCTGGATACGTGACCCGGACCCACGTCCTACTGAATACGAGAACAAAGCATTGCCGCTCACCCACCACGATTGGTTTTAATGGTTTCTTCTAAACCTTTGAATTATAGTTCCAGTTTCCTCTGAGAATGATTTTATTAGTATTAAAAAAAGATTTCTGTATGTCTACAACAAGATTTAACATCTGTCTAAAACAAATTTTTCTTTATTCTGTTATGAACGAAATGAATTCATTTTTTTCGAAGGAGTTTTTCATAAATTTCAAGTAATCTTAGCTGCAAGTAATTGACTCTTCTGTACAGATCTGTTACTTTACACAAAACCACCTGGTCTCCTTTTAAAGTTCATCACGCTAAAATTTACTTCCATGGTTTCATGGTTTCGAATATTCTTCTGTCTGTAACAATGTTTCTCCAGTTTAATTCAGCATATTGTGGTCTGATGAATGATTTTGTACTGAAATTATTCTGTTTCTCTCTTTATTTTGTTTTTCTTATACAAACAAGATACCTAGTTGTTAAAATAACATTCGCGACGACGCAGTTAAGATATCCAGATTTCGGTTTCCTTGTTTCCCAATATGAGGTGGTTTCTTCAAAAGGACTTGTTTATAATTATCTCCTGGCTCAATTTTTTAATTTAATTTAATTTAATTGCAATGGAGCACAGGCTCCGGTGGCAATTTCCCTACACACCCATCCTCCCCCTATCCTGCACCCACCTACATTTGCCCTCTACAAATTTTATCTTTAAATTCCTTCAAAGTTTTCGGTAAATTATTCATAATTTCTCTTAGTAACTCATTCCAATCCCTGACACCCTTACCTAAAAAAGAGAATCTTCCCACACCCTTGTGCCTGAAATCGAGTGCCAGCTTGTGGTCATGGTCATCTTTTCCCTTCCATGCACTACTTTTCATACCTATTGCAATATCTTTCCATGCCTTATCACCAGTATATGCCCTGTACACTCCCATGACCATCCTCATCCTCCTCCTGTCTTGCAATGAATCCCATTCCAGCTGCTTTATCATATCCGTCACTGATTGCATTCTGCGATAATTTCCGGAAACAAATCTAGCAGCCCTTCTTTGCACCCTCTCCAACTCCTGTATTTGATACGTAAAATGAGGGTCCCATACTACACTACCATATTCGAGCAATGGTCTGACCAAAGTTTTGTAACCCAATTCCTTGACTTCTCTCGTACATCCCCTCATCACTCTCTCCAACAAGTGCAGAACTTTGAAACCTTTTCCTACCACCTGTCCTATGTGTCCTGCCTAGTTAAGTTTGTTATCAAAAGTAATTCCAAGATATTTGCATTTCAAGTCTTCAGCAAGCAATTCTTTCCCCACCTTATATTCATAATTAACCTTTTGTTTTTTATTTGTGTATCTAATAAGCTGACTCTTCTTTCCATTTATCTTCGTTCCATGTTTACCAACCCAACTAGATATCCTGTCCAGATCACCCTGCAACTGTTTACCTCTATATCGATGAGCCTTAAATGTCTCTGAAAAGAATAAAGAATACTCAACATGTTACAAGTATGTACTGAAAAAAATTGCACTACGAGCTGTTCTTATCACTGCATTCCTTTTAAAAGCTACCTGAAAGAGTCAATGTATGTGAAACTAACAATAACGTAAATCATCATCTTGTTTTAACTCCATATTAATAGCTTGAAAATTTGTTAATCATTTCGCTTAATAGATAGGTGAAAGGATTGTAATTGTGGTCACGCCATTGATGTGAGTAGCAGCACAATGGGCTCCGCGTCGGGCTGTTTACTCGCTGTAGGGTGAGTCACACTGTTGCTCTCTGCGGGATGCGAACCACGAACCTCATCACCACCGTTGCTCCCCAGCACATACGAGACGGCGTGCAATAGGATATTGCCAATTATCGCTCAGCTTTCTGGCGGTATCACATTTCCATCTCCACCAGAAAGGGGTACTGGAATTTATGTGCAACTGTACTGCCCCCATCTGGATATTCTAGAAATGACCTTCATTCGGCTAATAAACTTCCCTCCCCCATTAGTATTATGTCGACTGGTACAATTGCGTATTTCCTCACAGTTATTGTAGCATTGATTTAGCGGCGTTAAAGCCAAGTGAGTTTTAATTTAATTTATACGTAACAGTACTAATGCCGGGTTTGTTCCTCCTGTTCTTTGCTCCCAGTCCTTTCCCGCCTCTAATAATCTAGACGTCGACGCGGCGTAAATCCCTAGACAGAGTAAACTAAAAAAGAGGAGCACTCTCTGTCACAAAAAATTACATGAATTGATAATTATGGATGTACAGTATATCTAGATAACAGTGATGTAAGAAACAAAACAAATTAAAAAAGATTTAATAGTTTTGAATAAAATAAGTCTTAACGATACAGAACCATTCAGTAGTGAATTACAGATAACTGTACCACCGGATATTTAAATTAAAGTTTCCCGTTATTTCGTTTCATAAATCCTGCTCTCATTGCACATTGGCCTACTACCCGGCTATGTATCCGAGAACTGACGCAACAGCAATTGTGTTCTTTTTCCAATGATAACGATACTTAACATTCCTTTCGTTATTTAGAATTTTATATGGGTCAAAGAAAAAAATGTGTGTATGCTATTGGTTCCTCGAATAATAATTAAAAAAAAAAACAACAGTAAAATCATTGCAGAGTACTGATTTTCTAGCAGAACATGTAAATAACCTATTTTTCTTCAAAAATTAACTTTCATCTTAATCTTATGTTTGCTAATGTCACTGAATTCAAGACAAAAGAAATATAGCACCCAAAAGCTATGTATCAGGACAACATAGTAGTGCAAGATTTCCTTTATTCATTTTTGCTTTCTGTTTTTATAGACTAGCCAATACCGCACAGAGTAAAAATTGAGCATAGTATTCTCATTTCAAGGCAAATGTTTCAATACGCTTGAGTGTCAAAAATTGCTGCTCCGAAAATCTCTGCTGCATTTCAAAGAGAGCACATTTCTGAATTAAATAAGATGTTGAGATTTTACTCCCCGTTTAAGCGGCGCTATTATTCCAGCACCTACACATAGCGCACCTAATATAGGGCTTGTCAGGTGACAAGAGTTATCTGTTATAACATTATCAATTTTTGTGTGTGCACACTTAATTAGAGTTAAGCGACTATCTTTGGAGCAAGGATATCTGTAGTGAAAACTATCTCTGGAAAACAAGAAAATGTCGGCGGCAAGAAGATCGTTGGAGGATTATTATTTATAAAAATGTTGCCTTTTCATGTTGATTAAAATACAGAATAAAAGTAAGTTATCATTGTTAAGCGAAAAGGAGGAATAGGTATAATTGGCTGTTAAAATTAAAAATGAAGTTGTTAAAAGTAAAAAAAGGGAATGTTTGTTGAAAACGTGGAGGTATTCATGTGTTTAATATTTATATCCATGTTGAATAGGAATGTAAATAGGTAAACTTATACCATCTAATAAAAGCAATTAACTTAAAAGCTGTTTGATACGAACTAGTCTTCTGTGGATGAGTCAAGTTGCTATTGAGAACTTTGGCGACCATTAAAATTATGGGTTGACTTGAAATATTCAGTTGTGTAAGTTGCATATTTAACTGATTGTTAAAATAGTTAGACTAAACGTATATAAAGAGAGTGCTATGTTTAAAAAAAAAAAAAAAAAAAAAAAAAAAAAAAAAAAAAAAAAAAGCATAAAGTCTTTTTAAACCATTTCGTTAAAGAGTTCAGATTTTTCTCCTGAAATATAAATGTAGGAAACTACTCACAAATTCTTATTGTAATATTTCTAGTGTTTAAATAGTCATCGACTGCAGAATTATACATATGGTATCTCCCAGTCATACCTTCCTTCTTTTGTAGATATAATCTCTGATTAGTGAAATAAAACGGAAACTTTTAAACACTGCTTAAATTTTACGCCATTCGTTACTTACGTTGAAATTGTTTTTCAGCTATTCATTAATATCATAAATTATTAACTTTTATTTTAAAGATCAAATAAATGAAAAAACTCCTCTACGTATACCCGTGTTGACAAGTTCACTGGCGACTGAACACGAACTCGAGAAATCCAAGTTTATAAAGAAGTCTGTTTTGTGGAGCGTGTGTGCGATTCCACCAATAAAACTCAACAGGGTCCCCATAAAAATTCATAGGAGCCATTCCTGATTTACAAGATCAAAGAACAGTTTGCATTCATTGCGCTTTATATTCTCTGTGGATGTCCTGCTCCCACATCATCCTTCGTCCAGTTGGTCAAACATAGCCGGGATGGTAAACTTATTCTGGACAGTAATGGATATCTGATAGCCACAGGGAACATTACGCAGTAAAGTATAGTCAGATCATTATGGAGGCGTGGTTGGCAAACAAATGCGTATTATTTTATGCCCGTCGCATATCCCTGCAGTTTGTGGAAGTTCGTTTCTTGCTACAGAACTTCATAAATGATTCGTTCTGACAAGCTTAACTGTATAAAGTCAACAGAAGTCCGTTTAAAATAATTTTCTCTAAATTTAAGGCACGCTTTTGTTGCCGAAATTATTTCATTCTCATTATAAATATCTATGAATTAATATTTAAAAAAAAAAAACCACAAAAATCTAGTTATTTCTTTATCTGTACTACATGCATTACGATATTTTTTTGACTAAGATCAGTAATATGAAACCATGTTGAAAATATTAATAAACAGTTTTTCAAAGTCGTAACACCAGCAAAAACAGTTTGAAGGCGTGTGAAATCTCTTGCAATAGAACTTAGTTCTGAACTCACAAATGATATATTTTATTCGATAAACGCAGATGCAGTTTTTTTTAAAAAATCTATAACCTCACTGGATGGAATAACACAGCTTTAACGTCACTACACCTTACCCTGAACATTGAATTTACAAGTTACTGCACACACACACACACACACACACACACACACACACCAACACAAACCAACACACACCAACAGCGGGAAAAGTTTTGATTACAATTTACACTTTCCCATACTCTCAAGTAAATTCCAACAACCAGAGTATTACTGCAAAAATTTCAACTTTTTCTTTTCCATCTGCCATTTAATGAATGAAGCATGAGAATCTTGAAAAAAGTGTAATTATTGTCTAGTAACTTGATTTTTTTTAAAAAAATATCAAATTTTAATTCGTGTAAATGACACTTGACTGACCATTGTTTAGGACCACATGAAAACAATGTTGCATTAAGTAGAGAAACAATAAATACGTAGCATATATTTACAGCAGCTTCACATGCCAAAAACATGGTAAGAATTTCTGATCTTTTATAATCAGAAGCACGTTTATTTCTTCGGGAAAGTTGTCTAATAAACTCAAGATATATTAAATCATTTTTTAACAATACAGTAGGGAAACGCTTCTATAACGTTATCTCCCACTCACTTTTTTCTATAAAACACTTTCACCGAATTTATCCAACCGCTATTTTATTAGGTATTTTTTTCAAAATTTTCTCCTTATTTTTCGAAAATATTACTTCATAAACATTTTCCATATATATCTCTTGTTAGAGTTCTGCCGCGTCGTGCAATTTATTTTTATTTTCATTTTTATTTTATTTTAAATTTTTCTTCCATCTCAACCGCCTTCGAAGTTTGAACACCCAACAACCAAAAAAATCAATAAAGTATCATATGATTCTATTATCCATCTATTGATCAGGCACTGATGTAACGAACATTTTTTCCTATAGCTTATTACACATTCAGGATATATTTCAAGATTCTACCCAAAGCAAGTGTATGACTGACCGTTTGCACCGTCCGATATCCCTTTACCAAGCAAACTATTTCCCCTCGTTTCATCGCCATTTCAGTTACAACTGACATGCACACAACGCTTTTATTTCTTCAAGAAATTCGATATTCTTTTTTTGAAATATCAGAATTTTTTAGAAAATCTGTAAAAATTCTTATAGTACACTTGCAGTAAATAAACGAAAATCTCGATATGAAACTTTTAAATACCAAATGTGGTTGCTATCGGTCTATTTCTAGGCGAAATTTGTAAATGAAGTAGCAATTTCCTTGAATTAAGGAATTGTATTGAACAATATCACTTTTTTGTCAATTGTTATTAAACTTAAATTTTTTCATTTTTTGCTATCTGAAAATGATTGAAAACTTCAATTAAATACTCCCCGTCCTGCAAAAAATGCCTAAAACCATATAAACGCTCTTAAAATAAAACAGTAATATTCCAAGTTTGAGAATCAAAAATTGGTATCATTGTTTACGTTCCTGAATTTTTGGTTTGATATATTTCTTAGACTGTATTGTAATTAGTGGAGTAATTAAATAGTGATTTTACATTCGTTGTTTTTGAGGGTATATAAATGTTCTTAAAATTGAAATATTCTAAGTTCGTGAAACAATCAGTTGGTACCATTATTTACGTTCCTGAATTTTTGCATGAATATATTACTTAACCTCTATTGTACTCGTAATTTGTGGATTTTACATTCGTTGTTTTTGAAGGTATATAAATGCTCTTAAAATAGAAACAGAAGTATTTTAAGTTCGTGGATCAATCTGTTTGTATCGTTGTTTGCATTCCTGATTTTTTGCAAAAATTCATTACTTAGACTGTATTGTACTTTGTGGATTTTAAATTCGTTGTTTTTGATGGTATTTACTGCACCGCGTGTGTTTTGGCTGGGGCAATTGTCTTATTGAACCGTATGTCGCAGTGAGTCCTTTGTGCTCCTAGGAGAGTGCAGTAGTTAGTCCGTCAAAGCACGTATCATAAGCGGGTGGGTTCACGCCAATTACCTATATCCGCTCCGAGAGCGCTCTGGCTGATAAGCGGATATCAGAGCGCTGTGATCTGCGGAGCGCGTGAACTCTGACGCACCTGCGGCTCCCCCAGCCCGCCGCCCATTATTCAATTTCCTCTGCAAACACGACAACCTGTGTCATTTGAATAACATGCAAATTCGCCCCGCGGCTAGAAAGATTCGACCGCGGGAGCCGCTGTATACAATGTTGTTTGCTCTCCACTTCCCATAAATACCTTTCAGTCATCTAGCAAACGAACTATTTCACATAGCATATTTTACCTTTATTATTGACTGTATATCTCCTGAGTATGTCGTAAGTAGGGTTCGGATCTTTATGACAAGTTATATTTTTTTTTTTGCCTTCTTTTTCAGCTGGAATACTGAATTAAATACTGATTAACCCTTTCTGATGTTATTTAAATGTATTTTATACAGAGTATAAATGCATGTTTAGGCCATTTTCCTAGTTTTGGTCATATTACGATAATATTTATGGTCATATATTGAAGAAAATCTTGTAATTTTTTAATAGTACCGGAAATTGCCTAGAAGATGAGAAGAAATTATGATAATTATTCATAGAAATGTACTCCTATTATACATTGGAGGAAAAAACAAAACTAATTGTCAATGAATTGGTCAGAATTCACCAGTCAAGATTTAAAGTTAAACATTATTGTGACTTTAGACCTTAATTTTAAGCCCGCCTTTTAATATCGATGATGCAGAAACAGCACGCCTCTTTCGAACCGCGTCAGTCAATGTCTCACTGTCGCCAATACTTTTGAAAATAATCCTTAGTCATCGTTAAATTTGCAGACTTTTTTTTTTTTGAGCACCGCCATGCCGAAATCCATTTTTTTCTGAAAGTTACCTAAAGGAATTTCGAGAGGAGTATTTTAGTACGGGCGAAAGAGTTTTTTTCTATAAATTAAGTGAAATTGAAGTGACTTCAACAAAAGATTTAAAATTTAATTTCCCAATGGTGCAGTGAGTGCACGGGAGCAAGATATGCTGTCTGCTTGAAAGCGACACTACTAGATAAAATAAAAGATGCATAATTGAGAGTGTTTTCATGTATAGTAAATTTGAATCTATGGTCCTACTTTGGAATTTTAAGGTCATATTTATCCGTTTTTAAGGTCATATTCGCATGCATATTTTTTTATTTTTTTGGTCATAAATATCGGAACCCTATTCATAAGCATTCCCATTAAATACTAAATTACTTACTCCATCCGTCTTTAAATCTACTCGGCAACAGTGATAGATAAAATTAACGGTTGTCTTGTCAAACACGTTGAGGACTATAGGATATGACTGGTGGATTTAGAGTCCACCATACCGTCCATGACCTCGGCACCACAATCGAGGAGGTGGTGTCATCACCATGCTCCGACTGTTACGAAAGTTCAGGTTTCTATCCGTTTTCGTAGTTGAGGGTCAAATTTCAGGTAGCTATATCAATTTTAAGAGACTTAGTAAAATATATAAACCTGTCAGTGTAGCTGCGCGCGTCAACGCACAAACACACTGGTATGGGAGGTACCACGGGATCAGTTTCGAGTCCTGATCCCCCCGTACTATCTGTCCTGATAGTGGTTTTTCGTTTGTTTCCCACAATCATCAAGGCTAATGTTGGAACAGTCCCCAATCAGTGGCTCGTAAACTACACATTTTAGAAACAAAAATACACTTAACACACAGAACATAGTTATACGTTTGGCAGACAAATGGCAACCCATCATTTCTCCAATAGAGTAGATGCTCCATATCCGACAAATTCGATTCTATCATGGGAAGGGCACATGCCATTCCACTCTAATAATTACACACCTAATGCCTGTGCACAGGTGCCGGTATCTCTTGTTCCGTCAGAGACGATACGAGGGGAAAAAATAGATAAAAAAATAAACATGTACAAGGAAAGAATCTTGATTTCGGCAATAAAAAAAATAATAACTCGTCGTTTGGTGAATATATCAAGAGAACAGACGTTTTAAAAAAATTACAGTTATAATATTTAATATGAGATTGAAAAAGAAAAATCTTTTATTTTCAAATACTGATCTAGAACACAGAAAGATCTTTTTTTAAAAAACTGTGTGGAGCATCGATTTTAAGAATACCAGAAAGAAGGAAAATTGAAGCATTTGAAAAGTGGTGCTATAGAAGTATGCCGAAGATTAAGTGGACTGACAAAGTACGAAATGAACTGTTTTTGAGATGAAGAGAGAAGGTTGTGGAAGATTCTTACAGAATGAAGAGACTGGATGGCTCACATTTTAAGATATGCGGGATTGGTTAATTTGTTAGTGGAGGGAACAGGCGAAGGGAAGAACGGTAGAGATAGACAGAGATTAGAATATGTGGAGCAGATAATTGAAGATGTTGGTTGTAAGAGGTAAGCTGAGACGAAGAGGTTAGCGCAAGATGGAGAATTGCATCAATCAAGGCATGAGACTAACGACAGTAAAAAAAATAAAAAAAATCCCACACAAAATTTTGCTACATATAAACAAACATCATCAAGAAATTATGAAAAAGAAAAGGTTTCAAGGTGCCACAAAATTTAAAATTCTTTAATACCTGCAAATCGAACGTGGTGGGTGGGCTTAACGCTCTGACTTCGCATTCAGCTTTCAGTGGTATTAAAATTTGCAAAATTAACATATTATCTTGTAAGGAAGATTTAAAAGCGATTGAAAAATGATAAGAACTTCTTTGGACTACAACACATCTTTGGCAGTACATGTAAACATTGAATGACACGATCAGACGGCAAATGTGTTTCCAGCTTCGTGGAAATCGCTCACTTGTTCAACCACATCCTTTCATAGCTAAAAGTATTTTTGAAGGTCCACATCTAAAAGTACCAATCAGTGTTCGCAATTAACGTACTACCTACAAGACAATTAGCAACGTCCGACACTTTTTTTATCATGATATTTGCAAGTTACTATTAGTGACAGACTTGTGGAATACGAAAAACATTAAAATGTAGACTTCGCCATTTCGCTTGGAATATGCATTGTGAAATCCTAATGCATAAGGAATGCAAATGTTGCATACTACTTTTACAAACAATTGATCCGAAAATTTTTGCTTACGTCAGTTTACTGCACAAAATAGATCTGAATTTGTATAAAATTAACATAGCACGACTGGACTGCCTTTACACATTTTCCAATTTATTGCTACGGCTGCGTGAAAACGCAGTAGAGTTCGATACTAGTAATTAGTGGAACAAATCTCTAGCAGTTTTTTCGTGGATAAAATACTGTGTGAGTGGGGGGTATATGCTAGAGGATATAATTCAGATATACTTAACCTCCTGGAAACACACCGGAATTTCCCGTGAACGCAAGGGTTGAGAATTGTAATAGCTCGAAAATATTGTCCATCTTTCGGGATTTACGACGCCATTCGAGATACCGGTCTGACAAGAGAATCTTCTGACTTGAGGAAATATATCTCTCATTCGAGTCAGTCTTAGCAAAGATACACCGGGGTGGGCAAGAAGACTTACCATTCAATATCCCAGACGAGACATACACAAAGTTGACGGATCCGTTATCAATATGCTATTGTAACACTACCCGCGGGTCTTTCACTGTCCGTATATACGCGAATTACATAATGTTAATTATTAGGAAGACTGATTAAATATGTTTTTTTTCTTTACGGCTTTTCGCTTCGTCGGCATTATTAGAGGCGGGAAAGGACTAGGGGCAAGGAACGGGAAGGAATTTGGCCATGGCCTTTTAAAGGCAGCATCCCAGCATACGCCTGGAGTGATTTGGGTAAACCATGGAAAACCCAAACCTGGATGCCCCGACGGGGATTCGAACCCACGTCCTCCCGAATGCGAGTCCAGGACGTTAACCGTTCACCCACCACCCTCTGTGAGTAAATATGTTTTCGTTTGTGTGAAATGCGAAATTACAAGACAGGGGAGACATGAGGTGCTTCCTTAGACTTTCATGCTCCAGTGCATCTGAGAGGTACCTCGGCGTCATCGGCAAAGGGAAAGATACAATACGTATTGGCACGTGTCTTCACCTCAGCCACTAAGCGGAAGCTTATTAAAGTCTGGAGTAGTGAGAAATGTTTATCGAAATTCCGCTGAAAAACAGGATGGAATTTTACGCTGGCGAACAAACGAGTGACTTGATTGGCAAAAACATATTCTACCGTATACAAACACCTGCTATCAGTGAGGCAGGTAATAGAGGAAGGCGAGGGCATTGTTTCATGGACTGCCTCATAACATTTGAATCCATTCACCGTGGTTAATAAGAAGAACGGCAAGGACCTTAAACTGTCAACAATAATGAGATGGAGATAGGTCGGAATCCTTAAAGGACCTCTTGGACGAGGCATCTGATTTCAGTCAAATTTAGTTCGACCCTTCCTATAAACGGAATATAACAACACTTTGATCGAGTTCTCTTCAGAATCAAGGACTCTTAGAGCTCATTTGTCTGGGCAACAAATGTGATCTTGCCCGCAGAATTGAAAGAATCTAACATCGTGTATGCTTGTGATTGTGTCCGATACCTTTTTAGACGTTCTCGCCTCGCATTCGGGAGGACGGCGGTTCGAATCCCCGTCCGGGCATCCAGATTTGGGTTTTCCATGGTTTCCCCAAATCACTCCAGGCAAATGCCGGGATGCTTCCTTCAAAAGGCCATGGCCGAATTCCTTCCCATTCCTTGCCCCCATCCTTGCCCCCCATCCTTTCCCGTCTCTAAAGACCTCGATGTTAAAAAGAGACGTAAAGCAGTTACAAAAACCTTTTTAGAGCACCTGCAACAATTAGAGATCCTGTTGAAGGGGCTTCAACAAAAGGAAGTAACGTTATAACACAAAAAAGCGGCGATATGCCCGCACAAGTTTAAATACCTCGCTTTTGTTGTCATTCTGCAGGCAGTAAAGTCGACGGAGGATTAAATTTGAGTGATTTCAGACTTTCCGAGACGAACAAAAATTAACGAATTACATAATTATTTAGGTGTATGTTCTTACTACTAACGGAATAATACAAATTTTGGAACGACTTCAATAAATCCCAGACACGGTACCTATTAACATGACCAAGCCGGAACACATATTTATTGTGACTTCACTTAACTTCGAAACAAAACAAAAAATGTGTAAGTTTGAACCATATAAAAATAATATGGAACGACATGCTTAATATTGTAATTATATCTTCACTTTCTTATAATGCTAGCAGCAGAGTGTCACACAGTAGTGGTTACCAGGTACACAAAAAATAATTAACTAGAAGACAGCCAAAAAAATAATATCTCAATACCTCGGAAGATAATTTTGGTGATAATAAAATAGCATTGGTTTCGGGGTTATTAGCAGGAACGAAATATCGAGAGGCACAGTATAAGACTAATCAAGGAAACACTTGAATTGGTTTCAGGAAGCAATGGCAAACCGACAGCTGGAAAAAAACATTGAATCCATGAATTCAGTAACCCTGAAATGTGTCTAGTAACACAGCCGTCTTAGGATTAGAATGGCAGAAATCACCAACGAATATATATTAAAGGGTAGGATCTATAGATTAGCGTTGAGCCTTTCCACGAGAATCACTTTGGGTTTATACAGCGACTACTATAACGCATAAATAGAGAAAGACACAATATATGGAAAGATTTATAATGGTAGAAAGCAAGATTTGGTCATAAAGTGTGATACCACGTTATTTCCGTAATCGTTTCACATAAGTTTCGAAATATTACTTCAAGAACAGAATAGCCGGCCTCGGTAGCGTAGGGGCTAGAGCACTAGCTCCGCGTGCCGAAGGTCGCCGGTTCGAATCCGGCCACTGGCATGGATGTTTAAGTGTTGTGTGTCTGTCTGAATGTCCTGTCTGTCCTGTGGTGTCTATACTTAGGAATCATAACGTACTGGAGAAACTAATTCACATGAAGATATCACAAACACATTGAGCTGGCTGAATGGCTTAGTTGCCGAAAGCAATTAAAAGCACTAGTCTACCAGCACCCGTTTCCTTCGTGCTGTTAGAAACGATAAAACTAACCATGTAATACTACACATAGGCAGTTACATTTGAAGAGTGGCATTAAGCTTACTGTTTTATTAACTACCAAGTCATCAGATGTCACCACTATATATCATTTGAAGCTTAGTCCTACTGTTTTCGACTCAACACATCAGAAAAATAATTTAAAACATCCCATTAAAATAGAACTCAACTAATTAAATTTCTTAAAAATGAGAAGTAAAAAATAACAGCTAAAAATTGCATAAATAAAGAATAAATTTCAATTTAATTGCAAAATTCATACCTATTTTTTTAAAGTAATAAACGAAAATTTTCGTCATATTATACAGAACAAGATGTTTTTTTGACGAGCCTTGTTTCCACCTTCATACTTAATCAAAATTAATAAATGAGTTATCATTTGAAGGATTAAGATCTCCAATTTGGTATTATGAATTAAGAAAGTAATTGGCAGATGAGCCGGTTCTTCTTTTACCCTACTAAAAACCACCAACCGCGCTATTCATCTCACATAACTCGCCAAATTTTCATACCAGCCACCTAGTAAGGCAAAATGACGAAGTAGGAAGTTTTTTAGTTCATTCATAGTAAAATTCTACATGGAGTAAGCAAAAACCATGTTAACGTAAAAGTTATTTTGTGAACATAAGTTATTAGACAAGGGAAAGAAATTTCTTTGTATATACCGAACGTGGTGGGTGAATGGTTAACGCTCTGGCCTCTCATTCGGGAGGACGCGGGTTCAAATCCCTGTCCGGGCTTCCAGATTTGGGTTTTCCGTGGTTTCCCCAAAGGAGTAAAAAAAAAAAAAAAAAAAAAAAAAAAAACTCGATATACACGAGATAGAACTGATAACGTTCTCGCCATTAATTCACTAAAAACTAAAAAAAAAAAAAAATCCTCAAAAGTTCCTGCCTTGGTACATACTACAATTTTCTTACAGCACTGCATATAAACACTTATTATTATAACATAGAATAACGTATTTAATAATTATGATGGTGCCTGAAAATTTTCCAGACCAGTGTATATGAGACGTAAACGGAGATGACGTTCGCTGGAAGGCAGAAGAGTTGATGAATATGAAGACGCGCTCCGATCAACCCCAGTATTGACTCGCTCCGTGCACTTGCATCAATCTCTGACAGCGCCGCGGAAACAAAGAACGGCGAGGGAATCGCGACTAATGAAGCATTACCGAGTTTTATCACTCTATAAACACGAGCGGCTGCATAACCAGACAGGCGAAGCTCACCTAATGGTCTCTGATTTGAATTTGAAATGCAGTACACAGATGTAAGCCGTAATGACGCAACGCTGTTTTATGAACCTTACGCTTGAGCCTCGAATTATTCGCAAGCCGAGATCGGAAAGTTGGTTTCACTGCTAACCGCCTTAGAGCCCTTTCACTATCAAACTCACGCATCTCGCGATCAAATTCCGGGGTAATCGCTTTATGTAAATTTACCCCATCTCGAGACAGCAGCTCGCAGCCAGATAAAATTCTCAGCGAATTACTCGTCTTGTCAGTCTCACGTCAAGACATCGGCGGGCATAAGTTTCCCCTCAAACACAGACAAACGTGCTGCCAAATCAACGCTTCAGTTCTCGTTGCTAAGTCAATAAATGCGAAATTAGGAAAAACTCCTTCCCATGCCTGGAATAGCGTGCGGGCTCCTCGTACCGGCAGACGCTGGTTCAATTCCGGCCTAGGGTATGGGTATTTAAGTGTTGTGTACGTCTTATGTTATCTTTGCACTAGAATTATAATAAAAATGTGTTGGAAGGATATAAATACACAGGTTGACATGCAGAAGGTGGTTGTACCACTAACCGGTCAAAAGTCAATAAATAAATAAATAATAAAAAATGCGGGGAATAGGAAAAAGATCTGGAATGTTATGGGTTTATTTTTGTTAGTTTCTACATATTCCTAAGCTGTTATGATTAAGTTTATAAAATTTCGTATTTTTCTACAGAGAGCAATTACGTACCAACGTAAGGTGGGAAAACTATTAAACGTTCACACCACTCTTGTGTTTCAATTTTTCCATCTAGTTTTACTAAAGTTATTTCATGTGCTCAGGGCATCTGAATTTCTGTTTCTAGCAAATTAATGTAAAAAAAGTCATATAGGTGCCATATGACATACAGCTTAGTGGAATTACCATCTACGCAAAAATACGTTATTCTGTTCCAGCTGTAAAGTTAAAAGAAAAAATCTGTAAACGAGTCAATCAGCAAAGGAGACGATATAAACATTTAGGTACACCTTTAACATGGACGTACGATCCGCAGAAGCTCAAACGTCTAAAGATGATAATCTGTCCTAATACGAGAATCCTGGGTTGTCTTACATCTGATTTATTTATCCCTGCACCGTGGTTGGGAAACAATGGTCTGATATTAATGATTTTTCGCTAATTTTTACGAGTATTTTTGGGAGTATGTTTCATTCTATTAAAGTACTTATTGAATGCACCCTTAGCATACTGGACCAGAGTACAATCAGCCATTATTTTCACGGTTTCTATAGATCATTCGCAAGTAACATAGCGCTCTAGGTGTACTAGAACTTCTCCCCCGTTCTTTCACGGTGGCAGTCTGTCCAAATTCAGACAACGAACTTCGGTTGGAGGATAAGCGTGTGCCACATCAGAGTTATCAGGTTACTATGTAGATCTTTACACATCTTCAGCAATTTTCCAGGGATGTGCATGCGAGTTGGTTTTTTGTTGTCTTTGTGAGTGTGAAAGAGCTCATAAGTGTTACTGCATGAGAGGAACTGCAACAGATTGTGTTTTGCGTGTGTTTTTTGTATTGTGGATAAGAGACGAAGGAGGGTGTGAAAACTGGTGCTAGCCCATTCATGCCAACTATTCCGAGGGGCACCTTACGGGAAGTCAAGTCTAACATCCCCATCCCTCTCTTCATATGCGTTGCGGGTAGGATTTAACCCATGTCTTTGGTACACAATACAGTAGTCATAAATCGTACATTACCAACCTCTCTCTCTCACCCTGAAGCCCAAATCCCGAATGTTGAAAATTCCTTTCCCAACCGGAACTCGAACCAACTGACCCAGTCATGCTTCTTCTGTGACCTCATCCAATGTGTTAACATGCGGGAAAAGCAGTAAATGACGATCCTGTACAGGAGAGAAGACAAAGATTCCAGTTGTATAGAAACTTGAAGAGAATTGATAAAGAAATAGTGCCAATGAAAGTGAATATACCGAGCGTGGCGGTGTAACGGTTAGCGTTCTCGCCTCGCATTTGGGAGGACGGCGGTTCGAATCCCCGTTCGGGCATCCAGATTTGGGTTTTCCATGGTTTCCCAAATCACTCCAGGCAAATGCCGGGATGATTCCTTCAAAAAGCCATGGCCAAATTCCTTCCCCATCCTTGCCCCCCCCCCATCCTTTCCCGTCTCTAAAGACCTCGCTGTTGAGAGACGTAAAGCAGTTTAAAAAAAAAAGTGAATAATCGTAAATTGGGTTGATAAAGGCATCCTAAGCCAAACAATAACAAATAGACAGTGGCGGATCCCGGGGGGGGGGGGGCTAGGGGGCTGAAGACCCCCCCAAAAGCACCAACGTCACCCCCGACTTTTTTTTTTTTTTTTTTTTTTTTTTTGCTCTACTGTTTTTATAAGAATGGCGGCTGTCTACCAAATCCTACCCCCCCCCCCCCCCCAAACAAAAATCCTGGATCCGCCACTGCAAATAGGTTAGTGTGGTACGAGATAGTTTGCTAAAAAGGACTGACACAGAAAAAGGTTAATGTTCCAACAAACCTGGCTAATAACTGGAAACTACGCCAGCATATGATCCTATCATCACGTTTCTGAGTGGATATAAAAATATAATAAAAGTGCGCGTTCTAAGAAGTGATTGTTGCATTCTTTCGTTTGTTTGGCCATTTTTTTTTTTTTTTTTTTTGTCGTCAGTCTTTCGACTGGTTTGATGCAATCCTCCATCCTTTCCTATCCTGTGCTAACCTCTTCATTTCTACATACCCCTTACAGCCCACATCATCAATTATCTGTTTTATATATTCTAATCTCTGTCTTCCTCTACAGTTCTTACCTTTGACTGTTCCCTCCACTAACAAGTTAACCAATCCAGCATGTCTCAAAATATGACCTACCAGCCTGTCTCTTCTTTCTGTAAGCTTCTTCCATAAACTTCTTTTCTCACCCATCATTTCCAAAACTCGTTCATTTCTTACTTTGTCTGTCCACTTAATTTTCAGCATTCTTCTGGCCATTATCGGCCGTATTCGGCAGAGTGAAAAATCGTCTGGAAACTGCCTGAGTAGATAATCGTAGCATCACGTTTTTGAATGGATAATAAATTAAGCTTAAAGTGAGGGTACTGAAAAGTGAGCAACTGGATAAACATGTTTGTCGACTCTAGCGTAATATGGTATATGACTCGAGTGGGGTGTTTAGTGACTTTGGCCCGCGAGATGAGGATGGCGTGAGAGGCTTGATAATGACAACCCTCGGTTTGCGGTGAGCACAATGGAAACCGCTGGTTATGCGCGACGCATTAAATATTGAACGAAATTACAAAATGCAGTACGGAAGTGAGGGCGGTCGTTTTGCATTGTAAGTAATTACACGCAGACGATGCTAGTATTTATTACCGGAGAGCGGCGTGCGTGTAGTTGACAAAAGTCAGGGGCGGCCGTAATGACGGTTATTACGTAGTCGTCTGACCGCAGCCACATGGATCTCGGATGTGACACATCCGAGCCTTAATTGAAAACCTCGTGATCGGAGACAACGAGTTATTACCCGCAGCTGGGGGCCTCTAAACACTGCCCGCGCGATGTCACTGCGTGATTCCTACGTCCGTCACTCCCGACAAGTAATCGATCACAGTATAATACATATTTATTTGTTACTATTTTTTTGTTATTTCCTGATTTTACATAGCCTACTACCTTGTTACCTAAAATAAGCATTTAGTTTCTACAGTTTTTATTCATAAAACAATACCCTTTTTTTACGAATAGATATGGATAATTATCCTTAAGGATTTAATGGCTTTAAAATATTCCAATAATTAATCTACTAATTATTCTAATAAATAATATATCAATTAATCTACCAACTAATCTAATAATTAATCTACCATCACACCAAAATCAGCAAGTGTCAATGTATTTTCATACTTCTAATCAATAAACTGTCTATTTGTAATGTTCTTCTTTTACCACTGCTGAACTGCGTCGACATCCAGGCCGCCGGCTGTTTCTGCTGATGCAGTGGGGCGACTGCTGACATGCTGACCACAAAGTGCCGTCAGCCAGCTTCGCGTTCCAGATAGTGAACTCGTTGTTCTCAGGTTTGTCCTTGGAGCCACCTACTCCCAGATCAGGAGTTCCCTCCTGGAATCAGAGCAGGCCGCCTCCTGAGCCCTGGAGAAGGTACCTCAAATAAAATTTATTTGTTACTGCGAAATGTCCAATCCTCCAAAATATTAGCATTTACCGCAGTGAGCAAGCAAAATACGGGGTGATGCATCTAAAAATTTCTATGGCTATGTTATAAAATTGAAGGGAAGGGAAGATATACAGATAATTGTAGATAAGAATGGGGAAGAAGTTACTGTTGATTTGGAAAAGGTGGAGATACTAAGTGATTTGTTTCATGAGGCGATTAGGGAATGTCATTATGGAATGGGAGGGAAAAAATCAGAGATGACCATAATCATAAGCAATCACCTGAATTCAGGCGAAAGGAACTCGCACTCGGGAGGACGCCGGTTCGAATCCCCGTCCGGGCATCCAGATTTGGGTTTTCCACGGTTCCCCCAAATCACTCCAGGCGAATGCTTGGATGCTTCCTTCAAAAGGCCATGTCTGAATTCCTTCCCGTTCCCAGTCCCATCCCGCCTCTAATGACCTCGACGTCAACGAGGCGTAAAGCAATAAGAAAAGAAAAAAAGAAAAAAGCGAAAGGAAGTGGGAAGGTTTTCTTTTATATGTAAGGGAGTTAGGGACAGAAATAAATTACCAAGTGAAATAATGGACTGTTTACCAAAAACGCTGAAGGAGTTTAAAGTTTCAATTCGTAAATGGCCGTGGTAGGAAGGTGGTGAATGGCATGGCAGGGGAACATTGCTACTGGAGTGTATGTACTCCATCGCAATTGAATTTTTTTTTTAATCCTTTTGAGTTTCTGGCTCTACAAAACAATTCTGTTCTATGATCTCATTGGTAGAAGTTAATACAGATTGCAATATTCTACAGGTGATTATCTTGTGTACTGTATGACCGAGTGTGGTGGGTGAGCGGTAACGCTATGGCGTCGCAGTCGGGAGGACGCCGGTTCGAATTCCCGTCGGGGGATCCAGATTTGGATTTTCCATGGATTCCCCAAATCACTCCAGGTGACTTCCTTCAAAAGGCCATGGCCGAATTGCTTCCCATTCTTTGCCTCCACACCTTTCCCGCATCAAATGACCTGGCTGACCAGGCGTAGAGCAACAACAACGACGACGACGAAGACAACAACAACTGTATGAAAATGAAATTGTTTCAATTTCTTTTAGAAATTTTCGTCAAACAAAAGAATTACTTCAACATTATTTCTTCCATGTGTCCTTGTACATCAAACGTAGATATATTACGTGCCATTACATTTACTCTTACTTCTTCCTTTTCGAAATGTTTGGAGCCTAACCTCTGTTGGCAGTAATGAACGAATAAAAGCCAGGATTGCATGCGTTTAGAAGCTTCAAAGTTTCACAAGCTCACAACCTGTAAATGCTTGGCTTCCCCGTCAAAATCTAGGATTTACCAAGTATACAAGTACATACTACATATATTGAAAATTTTCTGTGCTTCAATCAAGAGCAAC
This sequence comes from Vandiemenella viatica, assembly GCA_031002005.1. NCBI lineage: Eukaryota > Metazoa > Arthropoda > Insecta > Orthoptera > Morabidae > Vandiemenella > Vandiemenella viatica. The sequence goes on from CM061921.1 coordinate 24,206,297, forward strand.
TTAGATGATACATACATATTTTCTAAATCCGTAAGTGTTAGGTATACATACAGACCAATTTTAAAACCATATGTTGATGTCAAATAAAAACATCACGACGTACACGCTTTATGTGGCTTCGCCCATTTTTAGACTGCTGTTCGATGCTTGATAAAGTTCGTTGCGAGTAATTCTTCTCTGACAGGCATAAATTCTTTGATATCTCTCAATAACTTTTACCAGCGAATGCTATATTCAGAACTCATGCTAAATCATTATTTTTGGTTGGTAAAATTTGTTTCTGATTCTGACTATACGATAGCAGTCTGAAAAGTTCTCCTCCAGACCTCAGTTAGAGAAATATTCCCATATTGTAATGATTATAGTTAATTATAAAATTAAACTTATATTCGTTTGTAGAATGTGATAATAACCAAACCGAACTGAAATTTTATGTTTCGTAGGAGTAACATAGCACTGTAAGGGAGAGGGGGGAGGGATACTGGTTACAAAACATACAATCGCCTACAGAGATAAATCCAATTTTAGTTGCCAGCGTTGCATGTTTCATTTATTCCAACCTTTTAGTTGCTTTCAGTGCTTAGGACGCCAGAAGATTAACACAACACTTACTTAAAACCAAACATTCTCTAGACCGTAATCGAACCAGTGACCCTCAGTACTCTAACCCCTATGTTAGAGGAACCATCTAACCATGCTACTATGGGCATCTATACATCTTACCATAAGAAAGGAGTTAACTATTGTTGGAATTATAGTGACTATAAAAAATGGAGCGCAAAAAAAGTTTACTAGTTGTGAAGTGGATGGAAATAGTAAAAATTGCTTTGAAGTGATTTCCGACATTGCGTTTGTGCCACCCAGGAAACTAACAAATACCCAATCAACAACGAAATTCCCTCACGGAAGCTGTTTATTCGTTACTTTTACTCTCTGGTTCCTGGTTGAAAATAAACGAACGTGACACTAATTCACAAGTTGCTGTAGAATGGAGTCAACTTCTTAAGGAACAGACTAAACTATGGGACGAGAAATACAAATTTAGACAGTGTTATGCACTTAAAAAAAGAAATATGAATCAAGAAACGTTTCCCGCTGATGAAGCAGCTGTCCCTTCAAGTACGCAAATTACATGATGCTGGATTATTTCAACTTGTGACTTTACGGAAGTCTCATTTGAAAAAAGGTTATTTGAATTCCGGCGATACGGTTTTTGCCCTACATCGGCTTTACGTTCTGTCAATGTCGAGGTTATTAAGGATGAGGTAACCTTAGGGAGTATAGTGTTTGTTGCTGATAATGGTGTTATTCTCAGTGTAGCCTTTAACATTGGTAGAAGGGATCATACAACCACTTGGACAGATGATGACTGAAAGACGACAAAAAAAAACGGTAAACATTATGACGGGCACCTAGGAGCTAGATTCCAACACGCGCCGTGTGTACCTCCATGTATACAACATTAACAGATGTATCATTACTCCGTCTAATAAATTCCAGCGGTGCATCAAGATATGTCATTCGACTTGGTAACAGATTCTTCTTTCGTCTCCCCGGTGGTCAAATATTATGAAAAATATCCTATATTAATATTAAGTTGGATTAATGCTTCACCAGTACACGCCAACCCTATGCACCCAATCTGCCGATAAAGGGGATAGTGCAGAATTGTGTCATGTCCCTTCCAATGGTGCTGTGCACTCTGGTTGATTGACTGGAGTCCTGTTCATTACCTTCCAGCCTCTTGTGCTAGATAATTCCCCAGCATCCTACAGCAAACAACATAGTGCCCGTAATCCTGCTTATCGTTGTAGTTAATGAAAGTGCCTATACAGTTGTCTTAAGAACTAAGATGGACTGCCTTTTCACTAAAATTTTTAACTGCTGCCCAACGCAGTACAACCTTCATATTGTATTCAGCCATTGCCCAGAGTATTATTTAAGTTCCACATTAAGAGATGTGCAACCTGCATAGAACTACACTGTAAACTGTCACACTCAACTTGTAAATGAGAAAAGTTGTTTTTGAGATATACATCGGTGTAGTAAAAACATCTAATCTTAAATAATTAAGCTCAATCACATCAATGATACTGACAAAAATTTAAAAATAATAAGTGTTCCATAGAAATGTTGTGACTTAATAGGATAAAATGATGTTACTAGTATATTAATAAGACTAATGATTCAATTTAATAGTATTAAAGGTATTTAAAAAAGAAGTACAAGAAACTAGATTATCCATGTTTTATCTCGGTTGTGTGTTTTAAATCACCCCCTTATTTCTGATACTCTTCATATCTACAAACGAATTACGGTTTAATTTCTAAACCACTGACTGAATAATCTTACATAATCAAATACATTTCAAACCTCGATTTTTTGTCTCTACATACTGTAAACAAATACGATCAATTTTTTATTTTAAAAAAATTTGAGAATTTCATGGTACACTACGTTGAAAGTGAAACATTATTTTGCTTGGCATAATAGTGTTTTGTGGATTGGAATGGAATGCACAAGCTGTAGATTGTGGGATAAATTTAACAAGTACCTTTACTTGATAATAGTCATAAAAATAATATATTGATGTTTTTACAATCTAAATTTACTTCTTACCATAGTTTCTATGGTACTGTCATTGTTTTGTAAACTATTCGTTATATTCATTGTCTCAAAACGTATTGTAACTAAAACGAGTAAAGTCTGCCAATATAGGGGATAGTCCATAATTACAGCAGGTCTCTTCCAATAGTGCTACGGTTTTTTTTTTTTTCGGAAATTTTAAATGTAGCATCAATTGTTGTCTCGTATATTTCGGTTTTGATTTTAGTCATTAACCAGTGTTAGATTTAATTTATCATGTAAAAACGCAAAGCATGAGGTTGATTATTGTTTAAAAAAGACATTGAAATCGCCACTAGAATAATTGGTATTTTGTGATTGTTACTTCCCAGTCCCGTTTAACTTACTACAGGATGCGGTAATGTCTTGTGGATCAAATAAATAAAATCGTTGTTTTTTGCCGTTAGCATAAACATACATATCCGTATTATATATGTGAATTTTTCAAAAAAATACTCTTCGGCACATAATTCTTCAACTGTTTGTAAATTCATGTGCAATGGACGATAGTCATACCTGGAGCAACAGTAACTCCATCTGAGACTGTTATGTTTTAATTCAAGTGCCATATGTAAAATATTTCCTTGATGATAATACAAACTGCTGGAGATGACGGAGAAGGAGTAATACATTAGTTTGATCTAAGAAACACTAGTTTGGAAACGTCTAAGATGGAAGTTGTGACCAAAAGCCGTTTTTCGAAGGTTTCAGGCGATATAACTTAAGTGTAGGCAACGACAGCAACATTTAGGCGTTGAGACACATCAGGGGGTGAGAAAGAAAACTTCACTAATCAATTCAGAAGGCGTCAGCTTCAAACTTAATCAATGCAGTGAAGATGACGTTACGTGTGGCATCTGAAAAATGTCTGTTGTTCTATATAAGCTTTTAGACTGCAGGTTTCGTTTTCAAGTGGTTCTTCACATGATGCTCATCAAAACCTTTGTAGTGGGTGCCTTAGTGGGCAAGCCACGTTACAATTATCTTTCATACCTTTTTATTAAAAAGGAGGGGATTTTTAATCTTAATTTTTATGAAGGAGTGAAAATTTCTTAATTTTGCAAGAATCTCGATGTTAGTTGGAATTTAGGAAAAATTGTCCAATATGACATTTATTTTCTTATCACTGGCGATTACAAATCTGAGCGAATTTACCGTTAACATTAACACAGATTGGCAAAATCATAAAAACAACGCGCAGAGGTACAATTAGCCGTCATGAGCAAGCAAACAATTGTATATTTATTTTTAAATCCATCTCAGAATTAAAATGCAAGAAATCACGACATTTGGAAACAATGAAAATTACAAGTTATTACGATCTTAGACAAAGGTATCATAATACTGTGACTTTACAGTTAAAAGAAAATCATGGGCGCCACGAATGAACAATATATCATTCGAAAAAAATTAGTTCTGGCAAATTATGCCGCTAGCTCAGGGGTTTGTTCAATTACAAAGTTAGAACAAGGATCTATCCATTCATAGTCGCTTAAGGATTCAGTTTCACGGAATGCACAATCAGATGGCTTGGTCGTAATAAGTTACCATTGTAGTTCTGCGTCTGATGTCTGCGGTGATTGGAGCGGACCCACGGTATGTGAGACTATCTCACAAGGCGGCTACAGGCATAACCAGCTGTGTCGCCGTGATAAGCTTGCTCCAGCAAGCCGGCTGCCAGAAATCATATAGCAGCAGTTGGCGAGAAGTCAACTTTCCTAGTCCGCCACAGACTAGACTCGCATAGCATGGACTCGAAGATCGAATTGAATTTCTTCGCTCTTCTCCCGAGCGAGGAAACTTCTCGCTCCGCCCCTTGTAGTCTCGAAACTCACATATAACAGAAATTCCCAGGATTTTAAGTTATACGCTCATTTGGATTGGATCTTCAGGTCGGCACCTAATGTCACGAGATATCCCCAATATCTGATATGCCCCGCTCATATCACAGAGGTCGGACATATTCGGCTAAGTTCGCCGGGGTGAGAGCACATTCGGGTGTCGGGCGGCAGGCATTTCCCGTCAGGTGAGACTGACCATGTTGACCACCCATCCCCAGGGAGCAGAATGTGTCGTCCGGCATGTGACGGAGGTGAAAGGCTGATTTTTAAACGCTACACTTCTATAGCCAACTTCCTCGTTTCGGGTCATTATAGCTCCGTGATGATGCGCGGCGTCACCTGATTTGAGCTCCGGTGGTTGAAGAGCTTTTTAGAACTAGGGCATGTTTCGGTGGCGGTGCATTATTACTAATTATCAGATGGTGCACGAAAGTCCTGGTTTAAATCCCAAACCTCTCTGTAGCGCGTATGGAACTTCTGACAGTGACTCGTCCGCCGGATTTGGACGCTAAGCTGTCGGCCCCATCGATGTGTTTCGGGGGAGTAGGTCTCAATCGGCCGGCACCTTCTGTCTTATTTCATCTCTTATTTTACTGTCGTCAGTCTCTCGATTGGTTTGATATAAACCACCATCCCATCTTATTTTGCACTATCCCCTTCATCTCAAAACACCTCTCTTAAAACACGTCCACCGTTATCTGCTTCATACATAACCAATCCCAAATGTATTAAAAAACCACCCACGAATCTGTTTCTTCTTTGTGTACGATTCTTCCACAAACTTCTTTCGTCAGCCATCATTTACAAAACATATTAATTTCGTGGTTTAACTGTCCACTTAATTTTCGGCATCCTCCTATAGCACCACATTTCGAATGCTTCAATTTTCCTTCTTTCAGGTATTCCTGAAGTCCATGCTTCGTTACCATAAGGTGCTATGCTCCATACATACAGTTTTAAAAAGTTCTCTCTGGTTCCTGGGGCAATATTTGAAACTACTTTTTCATGAAGCCACATTAAAATTCCTCTTTTACTTCTTTTGTAGCTTCCTCCACATATAAGTTGAATATTAGTAAGGATGAACTGCAACCATATCTGATACACTTTTCAACTGATTGGTGACTCTCATGATTCTCTACTTTTATTATAGCCACTTCTTATATCACTTATAAAATATTTTTCTATCTCGATACGTAAGACCTGACTTTTTTAAAAAAGTTTGAACATTTTGTCCCGCCTTACATCACCAACAGCTTTTTTTTTCTAAATCAACAAACGCTATGAAAGTAACTTTGTTTTTCTTGATCGGTGATAAGAATTGATTCTCTTGCCGCACGGTTTTTTCAAAATTCAAACTGTAGCTACTGTATATTTTATTCCAACCCAAATAATTTACATTATAATGTCTGTCTCAGAATGACGAGCAACAATTTCTTTTGTAAGTTTAAATATTGCAAAGTCTTATAGGCATTCAATCAGAACATTGTAGGAGGAAAACTGAGGCATAAAATTGAAATTCAGTGCGGAAATGTCAGTGTGGCAAGGAACAAGGAAACCAGTATTATACGCTTTGTAAACACTACGTTTCCGTCTACTATGATATTTTAGAATTACACTCTAGCTGCGGAGAGTAGTACTGCCGATTTATAAAATTTTGTAACAATTAGCTGTGTTATTGCTCAGCGTGATAATTTCATTCCAACTACCTCTTAATCTTTACTGAAAGACATACTTGAAAAAAATGAGAAAATATTATAGAGAATTACATCATAACTACATTGAAATTTCTTATTTTACCAAATTTTATTTAGACTGCAAATTTCTGTAGTTTTAGCATCCGGTCTGAGGTCTTTGCTCAATTAGAATGTGAATTGAATTTTTTTTTTTTTTTTAAACATTTCTACGAAAAGACTGAAATGTTATCTATTTGGTTACTAGCAAACCGATCAATTTTGCTCGTCATTTTTGGTTTAATACTACTTCATTAAACAACGGGATTAATATGACAATATCTTCCATATAAGAGGGAGCTTATATTCACTTTGAATTTGATAGCTGCTAAAAATTAAAAAAAAGTACCGGGTGTGGTGCGTGAACGGTTAACGTTCTGGCCTCGTATTCGGGAGGGCGCGGGTTTGAATCCGCGTCCGGGCATCCAGATCTGGGTTTTCCATGGTTTCCCCAAGTCACTCCAGGCGAACGCCCGGATGCTTCCTTGAAAAGGCCATGGCCGAGTTCCTGCCCGTTTCTTGCCCCAATCCGATCCCGCCTCTAATGACCTTTCTGTCGCCGAGCCGTAAAGCCCTAGCAAAAAAAATTAAAAAAAAGAGAGAGGGGCGAAAAGAGTAGAGAGAGAGAAAATGAAATTTGAATTGCGTTTTCTGATTTCAGAGATTTTTTTTTGATATCCCCCGCTCTCATCAGATGAACTCACTTCTGCACATATATTTTAATTTACGATTTTTAACTTTTCAATAGATTTTTTAAATAATTTTATGGACGGCATCATAGATCAAATACGAAAGATATTGAAAAACTGAACCTAATGGCTGAGCGTTAACGCTATGGCTCCGCATTCGAGAGGAAGCTTGTTTGAATTCCTATCCGGCTATCCAGATTTGGATTTTCCTTCGTTTCTCCAAGTCACTTCGTGTGAATGGCGGGATTATTTCTTCCAAAACCCATGGTCCGAATTCCTTCCCATTCCTTGTCTCCATTCCCTTTCCACCTTTAATGACTTAGAAGTCGACGAATCGTAAATCCAGACGCATAATAAGAAATTGGTATAGTAATATTATTTAGTTTTTCGTCTCCTTGAAGATGGTGCGAACTCGTTATAGTCCACCTAACGTAACCACACGACACTATTTCTACGATGTTGAAGCCCGAGAAGATTTCTTTCAGTGTTACCTCTGTGAAAGCTTTCACAGTTACGTGTGCAGTTTATTAAGAAGCACTCAGTTACGAGTCTTTCCGTAAGTATGTTATGTCCTGACGCAAGCAGGTAAGAGTCGATGTTATATTTTACGCATGACGCAGTTGTAGGTTCGACTTGTTTAAAATAAATGCAAAAAAATAATTGGAAAAACTAGACTCGAACCGAGGACCACGCGTTTACAAGACTAGATGGTTAGCCACAAGCAAACGGAGCTCATGTTCACAGACGACTCGTGCAATGGGTAAACAACCTTATCCTGCCTCGGAAGTCAGTTACATTCAACTGGCATTAGACAATTATCCGAAATAATCTCTTTATAATCGTTTCAATAGTTTTGTAGAACTAAAAACTCTGGATCTTTGAACATTTACACCCACTTCTCGGACCACACACCCCATTATGTGTTGCATTATTGCAACTAATTAGCCACATCAATATATAAATAAATATCGTTATAATTTTACGTTAATTATTTGGAATAAAATGTATAACTGAACCTCATTTTTACTGCGCATTATTGCAATCTTGTTAATTACAACTTTAACGATATGTTTCACGATCAGAATTTAAGAAAAGTGTAGCTGGAACCGAATTTCGTCCGATTGAGGTATGGTCGGCGATATCTTGGCTAATATTATAGTCAATGCAGGGACAGGAAAATGCGTTACCTGTTTCGAGATCGGTCAATAGCTTTTTACTGAAATGTGGGGAATGATAAATGGACTACCAAGAAGAATCGTCAATGGGCGGGCGGAGTCTTCCTGCTTTGTTCGAGGCTTGACTTAAGGAAATTAATAACAGATGGCGCTGAGTTGAATACGCGCAATGATGCCACATTGTGCGAAATAAGGGACTTAGACTCAGGCGCGGACAGTCAATTTTTTTGCCAAAGAGTGTACAAGTACTTAGGGGCTATCTCGTTCATCCCATCTGACTCCACTTGATTTATTCTCTTGGAGTAATAACATAAGTCTTGTGTATGAGTCACATGTTGCGACTGGAGAGGGTCATTTGGCAACAATTCTCGCTGCCTGTGATATCATTAGAATTACAAAGGATTTTTTTTCTTTGCTTATGGTTTTACGACTCGTCGAGGTAATTAGAATTCTGCCAGGGCCTTTTGACGGAAGCATCCCGGCATTCGCCTGGAGTGATTTGGGGAAACCATGGAAAACCCAAATCTGGATGCCCAGACGGAAATTCGAACCCAGGCCAGATCGTTACCGCTCACCCATTTCACAAGGAATAAGTGCCAGCAAACGGAAGACTCACCAATCCACCACTGAAGCAGACATGGTGAGTACGCATAACATTCTGCTGAGCAGTACTAATAACTATAAGAGGCCTCATCAGTTCGTGATTAAAAATGGTAGATAAAAAAATATATATTTATACACTGTTTCAAACAACAATCTTACATTTTCGGGCAATTGCACATTCATTTAGAATGAAAGCGGAAATCTACGTCAGTTTTAACCACCTGAGGAAGTCACCACTACCAATTGCCTCATTTCTACCCACTTATTCTTACGTCTGTAAATTGTTTTAATACGGACCACATCAAGCGTTTATTATTGCATATACGAAAAGCATCAAGAGTGTTTCTACTGAAAGCACATTTTTTATTTAAAATATCCTCATTATTCTTTGTTTTGCCTCATTGTAGATGTGAAAAACCTGCGTCACTTTTAATCGCTTGGGCTGTCCGCTGCGCTGAACAGCGCTTTGTTCCCGCCGCAACTCGCTGCTCTCAACATCCAATTAAAAAACAACATAAAACATTACACCAGTTGAACTTCCAAACAATGCCCAGCATGGCCTTCATTCAACGTCAGTCAATTATTCTGTGTCACACCTTCCAATATTTGAAACCAACGCGCTTTTTTCGTGTGGACGACATTTAGATGAATAACAAAGAGCTAAAAATTCGGAATGTGAAACGTTAAATGAACACTTTCTAACATTTTACAGTCTGAAAAATTATTCGAAACTTATTCACGCTGTAATATACTATTTCATTCCATAAGTATGATTTCTTTGCACTTCTGCGCCCAGTTATCTGGCTTCTCTGTAAAGGTAAATGTTCCACCAAGCCCGGTAGGCCAGTGGTAAAGCTCTGGTTTAGTATTCAGCAGGACGCGGGTTCAAATCCCCGTCCGGTCATCCAAATTTTGGTTTTAAGTAATTTCCCGATATCGCTCCAGGTGAATGATTGGATGGTTCCTTCAAAAGGCCATGGGAGAAGTCCTACCCGTGTCTTGTCCCCCGTTCTTTCCCGGCTCTAATATTGAGGAGCCGTAAAGCCCGAAGCAAAATTATTTACATTGCTTACATTTTTTTAACGGAAGACTACATCAGTGGAGATCACTCTCAATACGCTCTTGAAAGTTTGTCATTATACTATAGAACAAACCAGATTAAACTAAATCCCCCGAGGGCACTATTATGTGCTTTTCATATACGGGATAGGGAAACCAATCGTAGGTTAAAGGTAACATAGTCTGGGGTCCAACTGGAACATTGCGACACTCCAAAATATCTAGGAGTGACCACTGAAAGATCTCTTACATTTAGGAAACACTACATGAATTCCAAGTTAAAAGTTTCAGTCTACTTGGAAAATTGGCTGGATCACAGTGGGGTAAATAACTTGAAATCATCTTAACTTCTGCCTTATCATTGTGTTATTCGGCTGCACAATATTGCCTGTCCTCTGTGACATAATTCAACTCACGCAGAATAGGTGAACTTAGCTCTCAACGACACCTGCAGAATCATAACAGTCTGTTTAAAATCCACTCCACCGCCTCGAAGTAATAGTACCACCTTCAGTTCAAAGAGAAATAACAGAAAAGAAGGAAATGAAGAAAGTGGACCTTCAAAGAACTCATCCATTACATGGGATCTACTGCATAGACTGAGGTCCAGGAAAAGTTTCCTAAGAACATCAAAGGAACTTACAACTACTACTGCGACAGCCAGGTTTCAATTGTGGAAAGCTACATTCACCCTCCCCTCTGCTAGGGGACGAGTGTAAATTTACCACCTACCTATGACAAGGGGTGGCTGATACTGAAGTCTCTAAATAGGTTGAGATCAGGAGTAAGCAAATTCTATTTTAATGTAGTAAGATTAGCTCGATAACATCAAGTTCGACTGAGGATAAGATCAAACTGTTCAACACGTGCTCCAGTGTAGACTGTGTCCAACCTCCTGAAAGGAAGATGCACTGGAAGTGGCCACGTTCTCGTCCAATATAATTTGATGTTTGTTATTGTGAAAATATGTATGCTTCTATACGAAAATAAATAAACAAATCGTGTTGCTGACACGTGTTTAGTAAACTATCACATCAGATAGAAGATCATCCATGAAAATAATTATCGTCTCACACAAGCAAGGCTTACATGCCAGTGGTTATTAGGAACTGAATTTTTTCGACCAAGCGTGGTGGGTGATCGGTAACGCTCTGTCCTCGCATTCGGGAGGACGCGGGTTTGAATCTCCGTCCGGACATCCAGATTTAGGTTTTGCGTGGTTTCCGCAAATCACTCACGGCGATGCTTCCTTCAAAAGACCATGGCTGAATTACTTCCCGTTCCTAGTCCCCAGTTCTTTCCCGCCTCTATTGGCATTGACGTCGACGAGGCGTAAAGCCATAAGTTTAAAAAAAAAAAAAAAATGTGTACTTTTCGCCACTAAGAGAAGATCACCACCACTGATAGGTGGTGCGAGTTCCTGTATCAGATAGGAGTTTGGACACATGAAAAAAACTTTTCGTAAATGTTTACTGCAACACCATCACTGTCTCAGGTAACACACTGAACCGCACCAGAATGTAATAAACTGCTCCCACAATTGTTTCTAATGTATGTGATGAAACTGTCATTACAGTGTCAATTGATGGGTGGAGAAAGCAAAAACTACAGAACAGGGTAATGAATGGATCTAGTTTCTTCCATCAAATAAGGAGGCATATATGGGTCAAATATATTCTGGAAGAGCAAATTTTCAACCTAGTGAATTATAATGGCAAGCTGGTGTGGTTGGTTTTTTCGACGTTGCCACGGAAACGGTAGTAGATTACAAAAGGCAAACCTTGGTGGTGACGTCATATCCGATCTTCTATCCTACAATCGCGCTGCGTCTTTAACATTTTGATAGTCAGGTTCCAGGCCATACTAAGCTGGTATCCTGTAACCCAGTTCCCTAAGTGATCAGCTGTTCCGATCTACACGACTTCCGTAGAAGCTGCCCCAAAATTCTTTCGATTGGACTAATATGTTCGTTTCTTCAACTTTATACTTATGTTCTTCCAGGCTGCTGTGTTCAGCAAGAGCCAATTTTGGTTCCTGACACAGAAGAACATTTCTTGCCTGTTTCTCACACTGCTGAACAATACAGTGTGGGTTTTGGGACCTCAAAACGTTCCAGAGATGCAGCATTTTAACGCTGCTGGAAGCTCGAGAATATTTTATCAATATAAACGCCGTAAGGCTCTTCAATTTTAAAATTTAGAAGATATTTTCTGTTAACTGTGAAATGAGGTTTAGACAGAAAATGGTAAATAAAAGAGAAGTAAATAAATACAAAGCTGCAAAGTGGAGTTTCTGAAATCAGTTGTTAAAAAAAACTAACAAGTAATGTCAGAAATGAATATTTAATGAACTTGAAAGTGGAACTGACAATGTAAGAAAGGATGAACAAGGCAGTGTGAAACGGGCAAAGTCTGAACAAGTTACAGTCTGGCTGGAGATGTGCAGGTAGAACACCAATTTTATCGTACTAGAACAAGATATTTGGAACAGATTATGGATGACATCCAGAACAAATGGGGAAGAGATAGGAAAATGTGTAAAGAGAATCAAATTATCAACATAGATATAAAAGGAAGAACATCGTTCGAAACTGTCATATCCGTCCTGTTGGAGGAGTACTGATATTATGATGACACTAAATATAACCATATATATATTATTTTTGAGCTGTCTCGTAGCTCAGTGGTTAAGGCGCTGCTCCATCCCGGGTTCGAATCCCGGCAGGCGCAGGAATTTTGAGAGTTGTGTTTGATCATATGAGCTACGCCTGGCCGCTCCGTGTTTTGGATTCCACGTTAAACTGTAGGTCCCAGAGGAAAGGAACTGGCCGTCCTACCTCTGACACAATGGCGTAGTATACCTCCTTCGGGTGGATCCAACCAACCTTCGGGTTGTGAACTAAGTTAAGTTGGTTATATTATTTCTAAAAGGTATTTTTTGTGATGAGCCATCTTTCTCCCGTCATACTTTACCAAAATCCATAAATGAGGTTTCAGTTTAAAGATTAAATTCTCCGCTTTGGTAACATTGATAACTAAGACAGAAACTTTTAGAAATTCATCCCGTAAAAAGCAAGATTATAGACAATCAAGGTGACGGGTATGCGATAATTCAGTGTTCAGGCGCTAGGTTTCGCTGGCGTCGATAAATATTGATTGCGTACCGCTACATAGCAGCACCACACATCACAGAGATATTGATAAACTCTATGTGTTTTATAGAGTAAGGAGAGATTCGGATATTTTTGTTTCTGTTATGGAAACATTTCATCATCGTTTCCTAATGCGATGCAACGTACCTATTTCCGTTAACTAACAAATAATGGCTACAAATCAGCCGGCTCTTCTTTCATCGTACAAAAAACCACCAACCGGGCTATTCAACCTTACATTCATGTACCACTGGCGATATTCTCACAGGGACCATCTAGTTAACAATATGATAAACGAGAAACATAACATAACATCAAAATTTTGAAGAAGTCTGGTCTAAAATATCGAGATAAAAGAATACTTTATAAACAATATAAGAATCAAGTGGCTGTGATAAAAGTAGAGAACCATCAGAGTCAAGCATCAGTTAAAAAGGGTGTGAAGAAAGGTTGTAGTCTATCCCCGTTAATATTCAACTTGTTTGTAGAAGAAGCAATAAAGGAAATAAAAGAAAATTTTTCATGTGGCATAAGTGTTCAGGGAGAAAAAAATCAGTTTGCTACGATTTGCTGATGACATTGTCTTGTTAGCAGAAAGGGCTGAGGATATTGAGAAGTCTCAGAATGGCATGAACAAAATACTGAAGGAAGATTTTGGACTGAATATAAATCAAAGCAACACAAAAGTGATGAAATGTAGCAGAAATGATACCAATACTAGTAGATTAAATATAAAAATAGGATCGGATGCAATAGGAGAAGTAAGTGGATTCAGCTACTTGGGAAGCAAAATTACAACCGATGGCCGAAGCGAGAATGCTGTTAAAAGCAGAATAGCACTAACAAAAAGAGCCTTCATGAAAAAGCTGAATCTTTTAGTTTCAAACATTGATCTAGAAATTAAAAAGAACATTTTAAAACTCTATGTGTGGAGCACAGCACTTTATGGTAGCGAAGCATAAACTTTAGGAATACCAGAAAGAAAGAAAATTGTAGCATTTGAAATGTGATGCTACAGAAGAATACTGAAAATTAAGCGGACAGACAAAGTACGAAATGGACGAATTTTAGAAATGGTGGAAGAAGCTTATAGAAAGAAGACACAGGCTGGTAGGTCATATTTTGAGACATGCTGGGTCGGTTAATTTGTGAGTGGAGGGAACAGTAGTAGGTAAGAACTGTAGAGGAAGACAGAGATTAGAATATATGAAGCAGATAATTGAGGACGTGAGTTGTAAAGGATATGTAGAGATTAGCACAAGATAGGAGGGGATGGAGAATCAAACCAGTCGAAAGACTGATGACAGAAAAAAAAAAACTTCCAAATGTAGGAGGCCAAAGAACAATTATTCACTTGTTATTGATTTAGTCAGGCCTGTATCTGACGTGCAGCGTCAAATCAGTCAGTTCACACCGTGAACAAGTGAAATTGTTGCCTTGTCATCAGATACCGTGGCTGCAGTAGCGGGGCACTCTAATCATTACACCGAACAGTTCGGCTTTGACCGTACGTGTTAGTAGATTGGCACGTGGCACACCAAGACAGGCTGAATGCTGGGTGGGGACCCTCGTATGCGCTGCGGGATTAGGCGCCATGCAGCGGCTTAATAGCCGCGATTTAATTACCGAGTGCGATCGGGCTGGTAATTGAGTCAGCTGCCGGCGTAGGACTTCAGACCGTCAACAAAAGGAGAACCACCCCACGAAGTTGTGATGTGTGACATTCCAGGACGCAAAATTACATTCAGCCATCGAAAACCAGGTAACTGATCCTGGTAATTTTTTGTCCCAATAGCTGATATCAGACCATCACAACAGAAATGGAAATACAACCTTGCATTCTCCATATTATGACACTAATTTTTTCCCATAAAATAACATAGTAACCCATTTCGTTTGAAAAAATTGTATGCCCCTTTATTGGATTTGTTAGTTTAGCTGCTCTCTATGAAACTTCCAAGAGAATAGAGTGTATGTGATTAGCTGATGATATGGTCTTGTTGGCGGAAAGCGAAACATGATGCTGAAAGATCTAAATGAAGCTTGTTAAAACAACAGAACTATGAAAATTAAGAAGTAATAAGGAAATATACCAGAACATAGAAAGTATAACAGAATCAATAAGGAAAAGGAGATTGCTGTTTTTTGGACATATCTACAGAATGAATGATAATCGACTAACGAAAAGATATTCGATTACCTTTGAGGAAAAAGTCAACAACCAGCTGGATTCAAGAAGTTAAGAAAGACTTGGAAAGAAAAAAGATAAGAGAAGAGGAAATTATGGAAAGAGAGATATTTATAACGAAGGTATTAAGTCTGGAAGGATTCCAAGGCAGAAGAGGAAAGGAATCTGTTTCGAAGTGGTCTGAGGAGAGAAGGAAGAAACATAGTGAAATGATGAAGGAAGAAAAAACAAGAACAAAGGATGAAGAATTGAAATTGGAACGTGGTCCCAGAATGCCTTAGGGACCGTGCAAAAACTACGCGGCTTGGCCCAGTGGGGGGAGGGGGAGGTTTTGGCTGGAAGGCTACGTGGAGAGAGGGGGGGGGGGGTTTCCGAGCCAGACCACGTAGCTTTCCTTTAATAACATTTTTCACAGTTAAAATGAGGAAAAGAACTCACAACAGCATGTGACTATTTATTTCCCTCAGTTAATTATCTCCGTATGTAATTTACAATAGTCTGACAAGAGAAAACAGTACAGAATATCTTCTGGAATCAAAAGGGAAAAAAGCTACGTGATACGTGCGGAGGGGGAGGGGGGAGGGGGTTAACAGCAGGCCAAAATGGAGCTACGTGGTTTATGCATGCTCCCTTATCGGAAAGAAGACGCTTGCGAAGAGTTTTTGAATGATAATCAATACAACAAAAACTATGAGTATAGTGATTTGTAAAGGAAGAAAACTGATAAATATTAAGATAGAACCAGCTGATATCAGCCAAGTAAAAAACTTCAAATATCTTGGAAGTACAATTACTGAGGACTTGAGATGCAACCAAGAGCAGAAAACTTGTATTGCTGTAGGGAAGGAAGCGTTTAATAGAAAGAGGCGATTATAAATTGGGAAAATAGATAAAGCACTGAGGAAAAGGCTTGTCAAATGTTTTGTATGAAGTGTGGCTCTTTATCGGACAGAGACGTGGACACTGAGGCGAGAAAATTAAAAACTGATAGAAGCGTTTGAGATGTGGATGTGGAAGAGAATGGAGAGAATAAGCTGGATGGAAAAAGTGAGTACTGTTGAAGTGCAGGAAAGGGTTTGTAAAAGGAGAAAACTACTCCAAATCATAAAAGAAAGAAAGAAGAAGTGGATGGGACACATTCTGATAGGGGAGTGCTTGTTAAAAGACGCCTTAGAAGGACTAGTTTGGGGGAGGAGAGTAGGAGAAAGTAGGAGGTACAAGATTACAGATAACATCAAAGAAAACGGGAACTACATGGACATGAAGAAAATGGCAGAAGACAGGTGAGCTTGCAGAGCACCCACGTTAAATCCTGCCTCAAGGCAGAACACTGATGATGAAGATGAGTTTAACTGCATAGAATATGCCTATGACCAGGTGTCTGTCATATGAGATATGGATCTACTTACGTAGCAGTCGATTTATCTCAATTAACATTGTTTGAGTAGTTCAGCTGCGCAGCGGAAGAAAAGACCGATAAAATCCACACAAACTCCACACAGCACAAGTTATCATGTATATACAACTACACAACAGATAAATACGGTGTGATAAGTAGGTATTAAATTAAATTGAAGAATTTCGGATATTTGTAGGCGAGTGGCTATCAAAGATACAACAAAACTGTCACACCTATCGATATAGAATCTCATCAAGTTTCTAATGTAACATTGATACTCGATAAGTACGCCTTTTGTGACCCAGCAAATGTGAATTCTGTATGGAAGTTCCTGCAACACACATTGCAGCATCTCACGGTCCTTACATTTGGAGCACCACATACGGATTGTTTGTCTGTGGTCGGTTCTGTTTGAAATATCGTACGAAATTTCCCTTGTATAAGTACCGTCACAGTAGCTAATTCTAAGACGTACAACGATTTCTGTCTACCACTGATCTCCATGTTGTTAAAATTGCACTCTAGTGGCTGGCTGAATCAGACAATACGCCAAGGCGGCTAATATAAAATGGAAAATCGTTCTGGCCACGCATCCCCATACGGCCATCAGATTTGGGTTTTCCATAGTTTTCTCAAATCACTCGAGACGAATGTCGTAATGGTTCCTTCAAAAAGGCTATGACCGAAATCCTTCACGTTCCTTGCCCCCAGTCCTTTTAGGCCTCGATGTAGACGAGGCATAAAGCCACAAGCAAACAAAAAGTTTAAATCTCCGCCCGGTCGTGAAGATTTCGGTATTCCATAGTTCTCCAAATCACTCGGGGAAAATTCAGGGATGGTTCCTTTAAAATTCCTTCCAAGCGCCTCGAACTTAACGTACATAAAGCCATAAACAAAAAGCCAGAGAGACTCATTAGTCCCGCTATATGCTCAATTTTTATTCGGTCATTAAAAGGTTATGTAATGTGTCGACCGTGTGACGTTTAACAGTTGTCATAGCATATTTCACTGATAAAACATAAATCACTGGCCTCGTAGTTATTTTACATGATTTTAGTGGTGTGTGAAATCTCCAAGAAATGTCGATGTTTCAGAATCACTTTCGATGATGCAATTTTATCTATGATTTGAACAAGATTCATAAATACTCAAACAAAAAATACATTTTTTGTATCATATCTTAGCTGAATGTTTTTTATTCTTATTAAAAGCTGTAAAAGACACGTGTGTGGTGATTTACATTTCCAGGTGAAATTGTCTTTTTTACCTCTTCCTGTTGATGTCATGCCTTGCCGAAAACTATCTGGTGTGATGTTCCAATAATAATAATAAAGTGTTCTCAACAAAATATATGCGTTTCATAATTTTCACTTAGTCATATTAAAACGTTTTATTCAAAAGTTTTACGTTGTCGCCAAAATTGTGAATCGATTGTAGTTTATCATTAAAATCAGTAAATTTTAATTGTTGACTTCAGGTTGTTTCTACCCTCACAAGCATGAAAAGCATCTTGTTATTATACAGAACATTTAAAAAAAAAATAATGCTTAGAACTTCAAACGAATGTATAAAATATTCAAGGGTCACAACTTGAAAATTATTCACATTTATGCGCAATTGCTTCTATGGACCAATTTACTGGCATTACTATGCAAACTTAGTACTGACAAAGTGTGGTGGATGAGCGGTAACGGCTGGCCTCGCATTCGGGGGGACGCGGGTTAGAATGCCCGTCCGGCTAGACACATTTCGGTTTTTTCGAGGAATTCGGAAATAACTCAAGGTGAATGCCAGGATGCTTCTTTCAAAAGACCATGGCCGAATTCCTTTCCGTTCTTGCCAAACGCCTCTGATGACCTCGACGTCGACGAGGCATAAAACCATAAACCAGAGCAAAGCTACCGAGGTAGGTTAAAAGGTAATTTTAACTGGTCGACATGCTATTTCAGACTCCCAGTTTTAGAATAAAGCCTTTACTACATGTTATCAAGAACATTTTATAACGTGTTTACGGAAACGAAAAAAAAATCTGCCACCTTTAAATCAGTTTCTTATATATATACGTACATAAATACCAACTCGGGATATTTAAGGGAAGACTGTTTCAGCAGCAATAAAGGAAATTTTTGTAAATTGTCTATCTATTATTTTAGCATTTGTATTTTCTACAGGATAACTTAAAAATTTATAGTTCCACCCATCCACAGTTTTTGACCTAGAAAAAACTCTAATCCTTTAAAGACAACATTCATCCCAGGGATTCGCGTTTTTTGTTTTTGTTTTTTTTTTGTTTTTTTTGTTTTTTTTTATCTCAGTAGAAAATGCGTCTCTTTCAGAAAGTTTCGTATAAGTATAATAATTTCATCTTAAGTAAGTAAGATTATACAAAAGTTACGAAGTTAAATTCAAGTGTATGAACAATAACGTTTGGGCCTATAATTCGAGAGAACCGCTCTTCAATTCCATACGCCGGCAATTCATTTTTCTTTTACGATGGTTTCCCTAAATCACACCAAGAAAATGCCGAGACGGTTTCTTCATTAAGGTGATGGCAGACTTGCTACATGTTCCTTCTAAAAAGCCGTACCTCACAATTTGATAATATCACTGTCAAAGAAAACGCAAAGCCCTGGTAACAAAAATCAAGTTCATTTTATTCTGTATCCATTTATAGTTCTCAAGTCATATTTTCAGATGGAAACCCATTCATTAGTAATCTTACTTTTGCCTGTGATTTGAACTACGTTAACCAGGGGAAACTGTAGACGTTTTGTTGTCTACCTGTAACTTGTTGCGAGATGACTAGATGGGTCATCTCGTACAATGTAAATTAATTATTGTTTGATATAATAACATAAGAAATAAATAGATATTCTTTTCTTGAGTTGGAGACAGAAATCCGCGTCTAGCTAAGGGTTTTGTTAGCGTGAGCGACACTCTAACTGAGCCGGAAGTGTCCGGTAGGTTGAGACAATGAGAGGATTATCTCTGACACTGGTACTGTTGAGAAAGGCTGGACTCTGGGGAATTTTGCGGAAGGGATCCGTAGATGCACCGTTCACTCGGTATCGTGAGAGAATTTCTACATATCCTCCCGAACAATGCCGACAAAACCCGAAGACTCTTAGCAAATAAGAGGCAATGTATTAGCCAGCACAGAGGGAAGACTTTTGCGAAGCCAATCCGATGTTTTTATTTCCTCACGTGGTTGGAAATATTACAAATTTTGTGTTTTTCATGATACTCGCCGAGGAGAAGGAGAGACGAGCTCTGAGGGGCGAGAAGAGGTGATTCCGTCCAGAACGATCGCGCTGGCAACTGCCTGCCAGAGTACTGCGCATGATTTCGTTCTGGAGGCTTCGATGACTGAGCGCCTAGTCCGATCGATGTTGTCACTTGTGTTGGTTGACGTGACAAGTGCCTAGCATTACCTGGATGGTGCGCCGTTGAGAGACGATAGCGCTCTTGTTGCGACGCTGCATGCTGCCAGACAGACACGGGAATTATACCTCCAGAAACAGTGTGTACTCAGACGAATAATTGAGATAGCCCTTTAACGGTCTTATGAGTGTGAGTTCTTATGCCGCCGGACATTAATTCCTGAGCTAGTTGTGTCTAAAGCCGAGTGCTTTTTGGTTTTCGCTATCCAGTTTGAATTGAAAGACTGATTTCCGTGTTTGGAAACTTTCAATGACTATTATTTGTGAGAACAAATTAACTCCCTGGCGCCCTATGTAATCCAGTTAAATCTGATGTTTTCTTGTTATCATTGTCATACAAGAATCACTCTCGTTATGTATAAGAGAGTTTTTGCTTCAGTTGCATATGGAATTTGTAACTCTTTGTAATGTACATGTACTGCAATTTCTTAGCTTCAATTAACGATAATTGTTTGTTTGCTATGTTTCACCTGTAACACAAGGTATTGCGTTGAACTTTAATTTGCATAGACAGATGTTTAAGATTAATGGTAAATATACCTCTGTCTGTAAGCAGTTATGAGTACCAAATAAACCAATATTTTAGGATCTTTCGATATTAATAATAGAAGTAATGGTTTCACCTCTGTTTCCTGAAATTAATATATGTGCTTTGCATAACGTAGTGGAAGGTGGCGATTATAAATCATGCAAGGTAAGCAATAAATCTGCCCACACACCAACCCGCTACAAACTTATTCATAACGAATTTACTCATTGTCCTTGTGTGCCCTTAAGCTAATTAACTCTAGATCTTCTACACTGCCGGCATCTATGGATAAGGATACTAATTTTTTTTAAAGCCGGATAGTTGGTGTTAGGATATCGTTACATGTATTTCTTGGCTAATGCTTAGATAAGACTTTAATTTTCACCGTCCCCAGTTAAGTTGGCATGATGATATTAAATATCAGAGTTTAATAACAAACATAAATATCAACTGTGAAAACCACAGCAAAATAAGTTTGGCGGTGTTAAAGTTATACCATATTATGCATATAAACGTTTAGAGTTCAGAACAGGTCTTAATTTCATGCTCCGGACTCAGACATCATAAGACATACCTCAGGTCTTAAACTATATGATTGTGAACAGCGAAAATCACATCAAAATATGTTCGGTAGTATTTGTTTGATGGCGGAACAAACATATACAGCTTTGTTACAGAGTTATATGTATAACAGTATAGATAGAGATTGATATGGTTGTGTATGTTGACTATGCTTGTCGCTGTGTAGATTCATAATTAACTTAACCACATTAGATGCAGTGTTTTGCTTTCAATCACTCGCAAAACCCGGAATTCAGTACTACTTGTTTTACTGGGGGATATTTTTAACCGACCTCACAACCAGAGTTTTTTGGTTTACTTGTATAGCTCTTTCATAAAATCATTTCTGTCTTAATACTTAAGTATAATACGGATAAAAAATTAATGCTCTATGCTGCCGTAGGAAAACAGAATGTGATCAATAATCTTGTCACATACACTCGCTTTGTTTACCTTATTTTTTTCGCCTCATCGACGTCGAATTCATCGAAGCTATCAGAAATCAATATATTACAGTGTAGTGAAAGTGCTACGCAATTATTCATAAAGATGCAACCAACACCTGTAATGCAAACTGCTGCTGCAAATATAACTGATGCTGAAACATTGTACAATTTCAAGCATATGTGACCAATTAAAAATACAGAACCGCTGAAGATGCTTCAAAGAATGAAGTGAAACGCTTTCGGGAAATAAAACAACAAATTCAATTGCATTGGCGTGACAATTATTCATAAAAATTGATCCTATCGCAATTGAGGAAAAGGCCCACAATATCCAGATAGTTTACTTAGTTCTTACGTTAAAAATATAACATCTACACTCGACTTCATACTGATGTATGTAACATGTTTAGGACTTGTAGCAGTCTGAGGTGGCAGGTTCCTATGTCTTTTCTCCTTATGTACGAAAATTCACAACCAACATTAAATCCAGCTGTGTTATTAATGACGATGACCTATGCAGAAATCATAAAGTTAAATTAGCTTAGCAAAAGTAAATTCTTATGGTGTTTATCACCCAACAGGAGACGATAGTTGACTTAATACTTGTGATTGCTCAAACCTGATCTATTGTTTTTTCAAATTACGTACATGTCTGCGTAATGTAATACTGGAAGTTCACTCAGCGTCGAATATGAATAAAATCCTCTCGAGTAACTATCAGAATTAGTCCAGCAATAAAAAAATAATGTTTTGTCGGCAAATAAGAATTTGTCACTCAGAAAGCTTGTCCTAAAACAAAGAAATGATTTTCTGCGAGACTATTTTGTTTGATTGATATAAGGATTGTATTTCAGTCACTATCACATGTTCTTAAAGCCTGATGCATTCACTAAAAATAAATGATGGCATGAGTTTAAGCTTAGCTTTGCCCAAACCAACAATGTATGGTCAGGTCCAGTGGGAAACGCCTTGTCGATAGACTTACACGCTCACCTCCTAGCTCGACGGGTAGTTGGAATTTGCAGAGAATAAATACTTATGGTTTTCACTATCCAAAAATGTAACTTAGAGCCGTCTGGTGTTTCAGTGGTTTAAGCATCTGACTGGACATCGAAAGATCCCCGGTTCGAATCCCTACAGTTTCAAAGACCTGTGTAATATGAAGTACGTCTGAATGCTTCTGCGGTTCGAATTCCACCTTAAACTGTAGGTCCTCTTTACCCGGTAGAATTATCGGGTTAGGTTAAGTAAAGAGCAAAAGGAAATGGCCATCCTACCTCTGATAGCAGGCTTAGTATGCCTCCTTCAGGAGGGTCCAACGAAACTATGAGTTGAAGATCATGTTTAATATAATTGGAGACAGATGTTTGTAAGTGGACTTTATATGTGCGATTGCTCAAAGCTGAACTCTTAGTAGTCTTTGTAACATTATGTCAGAAATAAGATTTCGTCAGTGAGAAAGCTTGTTGGCTACTGAGGAGATGTTCATACCATTTGTATTCAGTGTGCTGGAAGTACTTTGTTATGGTATTAGATGATGTTACTACAGTTAAGAGAAGCAGATACAAACCTGTCTGAAATGAGGTCATAAGGATAAACTTTGACATCTCCGAAAGCGAAATTAAAACGAACTCCTACACCGCCTTCTGAATACCATAGACCAGCATTTTTCTAATTTTTCTATCGAATTCAAAAAGTTACTAAACTGGATTTAACTGAAACCTATGGCGAGGAAATAACAGTCATTAGTTCACGTGGGTGTTCTTCAACATTTTTTTTTTCTGATTGTTATATAGTGGTGACAGCTCAAATCTCATAAATCGTAGAGAAAAACTTGCTGTATACAACAGTGAAAAATTCAGAATTCATATGTAATCCATATTACGTCCAAGAATTTAAAGCTTAATGGAC
Source organism: Vandiemenella viatica (assembly GCA_031002005.1). Classification (NCBI taxonomy): domain Eukaryota; kingdom Metazoa; phylum Arthropoda; class Insecta; order Orthoptera; family Morabidae; genus Vandiemenella; species Vandiemenella viatica. The sequence continues at coordinate 24,229,644 of CM061921.1, forward strand.
AGACCATTGCTCAAAAATTGTAATAACAAAAGTAATGTTAGTGACAGTACTTACCTGCTAGTTGATAACATTCTTTGAAATTTGGGTGCAGCGATGATATAGCAGAGCGAAGCTTTGGGAAACCCTTTTTGAGCCTGCTTGATGCCGATAAATGTGAATTGAAGGATTCAGATTTCAATTTTCAGGTCTGCAATCTAGAATTGCGCCTATGTCCTCATTGGCCAGCCTGATAATATTTTTTAATATACTAATTAGGGCTATATGGTCTGTCGACAACTGATGTGACATTAAGTACGTTCTATCCTACGGAACTGCAATTACTATTGCCATTTATCTGAGAACTTTATTAGGTTTCTGCCAGGGTTATTCCGTTGGGATAAAATGAAGTTTAGAAGAGAAAAATGTGACCCTAACCAGCATTTGCATAATAACGTTTTAAAAATATTATTAGAATGGCCGTTATACCGAAACCTAGGTTTGAACTTGCTTTAATTGAACCTTGCAATACGCCGGCCTCGGTAGCGTAGGTTCGAATCCGGCCGCGGGCATGGATGTTAAGTGTTGTGTGTCTGTGTGAATGTCCTGTCCGTCCTGTCCGTCCTGTAGGGTCCATATATTGGAGAAATACAATATACATACTGGATGACGACTTACACACTTAAAGCAATTATAATTACATTGAGCTGGCTGTATGCCAAATGCCATTTAAAAAAACTTTGCAATATTCAGTAACCTTGGCCATACTTGTTGCTAACAGGAGCTTTAATGTTCGGATGCAAAATGAATAACATCATTCTGTATAGGTTTATAGGGTCTGGTCCGTGGACAGCATAACGGATGTCGTAAGGAGTGTTGTTTCCGAAGGTGAAAATCAGATTACGAGGAATCATGGGTAAAGATGTTCTTTGATAAAAGTCTTCTTGCGTAGTTAGTGAAAAGTTATAAAGAAAAAACACTTTCAGTTTCATATGGAGCAGAAACTTTCATCAAACTCATTCCAACAAGCTTTTTCTATGCAGGGTTTTTTTCTTCCTTGCACTTATCAAGCTATTGTGGGATGGGTTCCCCCCCTCCCCCACCCTCCCATGATGCTATGTGTTAAGGATTTGGCAGGCTTGTCACTTGAGTCAGACCCCTCCCGCGGACAAAAGTTGAACTGCCATCTGTCTGCGAAACTTGTAACTATGTTCTGTGTGCGCTAAGTGTATTTTTGGATGTGTCATGTGTAGCTAAGGCAGTTTATGCTTTTTCTATGGAGGGTATGATATCAACTAATTTTCTACAATTCTGGCTCCCATGTGTGAGAATCATTGGTATAACATGCGTTGGTAACTGTGGCTAAAATATTTTTTGCAGACGTTATACAAAACAGTTGATAATTCTCATAAGTGATGGTAATCTAGCAACATTTAATTTTCTCTTGTATCTCTTACAATCGTCCGTCAAATATTGAACTTTTAACTGCTAAGTAAATATAAAAACGTATTGCGGAATATTTAACTTATTTTTCATCAAAGTAACATTTTGAAAATAGTGTTTAATATCTGTAATTTATTAAAACTATATCATTTCCGTATATGAGTAATGCAAATTTAACTAAGGTTTTACAGAAAAATAAAATACTTATAAGGCATACGCATCGTAAAGACACAGTTCACAGAAATCGTATTAATAAATATCACATTTAACTAATTTTATTCTCCATTTTTTTATAAATTAGTTTCCAAGTGCAATTCCGCATACTAACATTCTGTAGTTACTGCACTAGTTATTCTTATCCCTTTGGAATTTAGAAATCCATGAGTGCATTCATTCATAATAAAGCAAGCTATCACCAACGTGTTATTGGTAGTAGACAAAAACAGCAAACGGGAAGTTATTTAATTAAACAGGCTGTGTTAAGATTAAATGTGAACGCCTCCTGTATTCAGAACACTAGCATCACCCCAAACATGTTTTGCATTGTATAGTAAACAAAGCGCGCTGTCAGGTATTGTTCAACGATCAATGCATCACCAATGTTTCCAGCCGTACAATCGTTAGGGAAAAATAGAAAAACTGCTGTGTATTTTGCTTTACAGGAAGTACATGACATGACATTGGTAGGAAACTGTGTAGATAACGGTTATCTGTTTTGTTACCCTGTCTTCGAATGAATATCAAAAACGGATGTGATCGAACAACGTTTTTTACACTTTGCTCACAATCGCCTAAGTCTGGTTCAGCGGCCTTCAGTATCTACTTAAATCTTTGAAAGAAGAGGTTGCAACAGCCCGCATTCCGAGCCCTTTTATAAAATTTTATTTTAAGAATTATGTATAGCCAGATTAAGTTAATTAATTAGGGATTTGTATATTTCTCGTGTGATTAATTGTGAGATGTAAATTAACATTGTGTTATGCGGAGAAATTATGTAAACGATTTTTAATACGATCAAGGACAATATTATGTATGGAAAATTACTTAAAAATTTGTAAATGTAAGCTTTGATGTGAAACACGATGTTTTGAGGACAATTCTCAACGGTTTTGACTGGTTTATGTGTGTAAATGCACGTAAACAGTATCAACTTACATTTTAAGGTGTTTTCTAATTGTTGTGGGTGATTTTGTATAACCAGTAATTATTTTTACATGCATTTAATTGTTAACGTATATTTAACGCTCGAGAAGCGTCTGTCGGCATTATTTGTGGCCTTCTGGCTGTTACTTCGGCGCTTTTTAACGAACGGATATAGCGACCAGAGTAAGCTGTCAGAAGCTGTCATAATTTTTGTTTGTGGCTCGTCAAGAAGTCGTTTGTGAGTTTAATCGCTAGTATATGTGTGTATTTGCGCTTTAGTATCTTTGAACGAGTCCATTGATTTTCCGCGATGTTATTATAAAGCTTACGGAGAAATAAATATGATGTTAAAAGTGATTCGCCAGAGTTGTCATTTGATGGAACAATTTAATCCGTTCAAAGCAGTAGTTATTAAAACCCTCTGGCGACCAACAACGGTGAACTGTTAATTGGAAGACGAAGTAATTAAGGTGATCATCTTTAATTGTTTAATTGACGGGAGAGGACGAAAAACTTAGTTAACGCGGAGCGCATATATGCGTTTAAGATCTTTCTTACGTGCAGTGTATTTCATTTGAACTTCTCTCTTCATTTGATCTCATCTGATGTTTTCTTCCAGACATCACAAGTAGTCTGTACGACGATATATTGTGACAGGCTGATCAAACTCATATTGCGGCAATACACGTGTCCTGTATGAAGTGAAATGATTACAGTTCTCACTTCTGATCGATGTTATCTGAACTTAGAACTTTTTTTTAAAAAAAAAATCTGGGATGAATAGGTTAGATGGACACCCCATTCTTGTTCTTCAAAATGACAGAATATATTTTCCTTAACCCAGCAACCAAGAGATTTTTAAATTTCCTCTAAATGTATGGAAATGTCTTCTTATTTCACACTGTATGATCGGAAATAGCATTTCGTTTTTATTTAACTCATATGAAGTAACAAACTTACGTACTGTACATTAGAAGCGAGGAGAGTTGTTATATGAAGATATAATATTTGGGCTTAAAAGACATCGTATAGAGAAGGAATCTCAATGTAGTGCTTGCAACTCGAAGAGGACTACGTCTTTTTTTGTAGCCTAAACAGTTCATGGAGGTCTTAACGAAAAGTTCAATTCATGATAAAAATTCTTCTGCGGATATGTTCTGCCATGCAAGACATTCCGACAGCTACCTTCGCTGCCTTCATCACGTGAAATGTTAGGTGGAAGTGGTTACTGCGACAACACGTCACCTTGCGATTCTGACTCATATAAACACTTATGGTGGCTATCGGATGCATATGAGCCTCGCTGCGGAAGCAACTCTCCAAATGGAAGACAATGAAGCTAGTTGTTGAAAGGTAATGCGTGGGAGAACTTATCCGGCACAGCACCCGAAAAGAATTTTTGCAGCTGTATGCTGGGAAAAACTCAAATTTCTCACTTCAATTCATTTTATTACTAAGCACACGAAGTCCAAACATTATCACAGATTTAAACATTACTAAATATCTTCTGTGAATTTTTTTATAAAATGTTTATTTTATAAAATATTCAAAATACCATTTCATACAAATAATATAATTGATTCAACTTTTTACGCCCTTTAAACTCCCCCTTCCCCCTGTTATCAGATGAATAATTCCCAGCCACTGTTAACATTTCCACAAAAGAAAATAAATGGCAGAACAACTTAAACAGACAATACATTATCAGCCCAAGATACTAATATTATTAATTACCACGTATGAAATGAATAGACAATGTGTATACTAGAATAACGTCCAGAAATACACTCCTGGAAATTGAAATAAGAACACATTGACGCCGGTGTGTAAGACCCACCATACTTGCTCCGGACACTACGAGAAGGCTGTACAAGCAATGATCAAACGCACGGCACAGCGGACACACCAGGAACAGCAGTGTTGGCCGTCGAAGGGCGCTAGCTGCGCAGCGGTTGGGCACCGCCGCAGTCAGTGTCAGCCAGTTTGCCGTGGCATACGGAGCTCCATCTCAGTCTTTAACACTGGTAGCATGCCGCGACAGCGTGTACGTGAACCGTATGTGCAGTTGACGGACTTTGAGCGAGGGCGTATAGTGGGCATCCGGGAGGCCGGGTGGACGTACCGCCAAATTGCTCAACATGTGGGGCGCGAGGTCTCCACAGTACATCGATGTTGTCGCCAGTGGTCGGCGGAAGGTGCACGTGCCCGTCGACCTGGGTCCGGACAGCAGCGACGCACGGACGCACGCCAAGACCGTCGCATACTACGCAGTGCCGTAGGGGACCGCACCGCCACTTTCCGGCAAATTAGGGACACTGTTGCTCCTGGGGTATCAGAGAGGACCATTCGCAACCGTACCCATGAAGCTGGGCTACGGTCCCGCGCACCGTTTAAGGTCGTCTTCCGCTCACGCCCCAACATCGTGCAGCCCGCCTCCAGTGGTGTCGCGACAGGCGTGTATGGAGGGACGAATGGAGACGTGTCGTCTTCAGTGATGCGAGTCGCTTCTGCCTTGGTGCCAATGATGGTCGTATGCGTGTTTGGCGCCGTGCAGGTGAGCGCCACAATCAGGACTGCATACGACCGAGCCACACAGGGCCAACACCCGGCATCATGGTGTGGGGAGCGATCTCCTACAGTGGCCGTACACCTCTGGTGATCGTCGAGGGGACACTGAACAGTGCACGGTACATTCAAACCGTCATCGAACCCATCGTTCTACTATTCCTAGACCGGCAAGGGAACATGCTGTTCCAACAGGACAATGCACGTCCACATGTATCCCGTGCCACCCAACGTGCTCTAGAAGGTGTAAGTCAACTATCCTGGCCAGCGAGATCTCCGGATCTGTCCCCCATTGAGCGTGTTTGGGACTGGATGAAACGTCGTCTCAGGCGGTCTGCACGTCCAGCACGAACGCTGGTCCAGCTGAGGCGCCAGGTGGAAATGGCTTGGCATGCCGTTCCACAGGACTACATCCAGCACCTCTACGATCGTCTCCATGGGAGAATTGCAGCCTGCATTGCTGCGAAAGGAGGATATACACGGTACTAGTGCCGACATTGTGCATGCTCTGTTGCCTGTGTCTATGTGCCTATGGGTCTGTCTGTGTGATCATGTGTTGTATCTGACCCCAGGAATGTGTATATAAAGTTTCCCATTCCTGGGACAATGAATTCACGTTCTTATTTCAATTTCCAGGAGTGTAGTCCTAAAAATGATAACTTCTTAATTAATTTTGCGTTAAGAACTCATGAAGAAGATTTCTACAATAGTGCATAACACTGCATATATAAACAGTATGTTTAATTATTTCCATTTTTTAATTTATGAAAAAAATATTCATATTAGACAAACATCAGTCTGTTGAAAAGGAGCTAACAAGTGCATCTTGCAAAGAATCGACATCTTCTGTCATACATTTATCAGATTTTTGATTGCAACTTAGGAAAAGTAAACCAATGATACATTAATAAATCTTGCAATCAATGTAACGGAATTCTAGTTCTTAAACAGATAAATTTTATATAAAATATGTGTAATACTACAAGCAGCATTTTCGGTACATTTTTTTTCTAATGAAAATGTTGTGCATTGGCTCTTAAAGGTATTTTATTAAATAATATCGCATATATAGCTTTTGCTATTAACAATTAGTTTTGACACTGGTAGAAGACGAAACTTCTATGGCAATGTTAGAAAACAATAGTAGATAAGAATGAAGTTGAACTCACTAAGGATTTTAACGTGGCAGAGATATTGAATGACTGGTTTAGTGAGATCACTAGGGACTTTCATCCAAGATCCTTTATGCTGAAGTGCATGCCTTAACATATTCAAGTTACGCACAGCTGAAACTTCATCTCTGTATTGCTCCATCTCTACAGAAACAGAAATAATCATCATGTGTATCAAAGATAAAAATAATTTTTTTTTTTTTTTTTTTTTTTTTTTTGTAACAGTTTAACGTCCCTTTTTAACAACGTGGTCTTTAGAGACGGGAAAGGATGGGGGCAAGGAATGGGAAGGAATTCGGCCATGGCCTTTTGAAGGAAGCATCCCGGCATTCACCTGGAGTGATTTGGGGAAACCATGGAAAACCCAAATCTGGATGCCCGGACGGGGATTCGAACCGCCGTCCTCCCGAATGCGAGGCCAGAACGCTATCCGTTACACCATCACGCTCGGTGATAAAAATAAAACGTTTTTCTGTGATTAGATTTCTTCCACATAGAATGCAGCAATTCAGCACGAACATCACCACTAATAAAAGCCACAAGTTTTATGAATGGCTATCATAAACTATATACCTTAAATTTTAGTGCGGGATAGTTTTATAAGTGTTTGCAAATTAAAATACATCCTTCCCCTTGTAAATTTACTTATATCAATGTGATATTCAAAATAGATTTAGAATTTGGAACACTGACTGATAAATCGGTAGGACTGAGAAGACGTCTTATATACAACACATTGCAATAATTCAACTTACTTAAATGTTTAAGGTCTAAAACCTTTTCGGTAAAACAAAGAGTTATCAGAATATCACATCATGCATTTAGAAGATAACGTTAATAAAATTAATCTTATAATTAATTCTATGTTGTTGTAGGTCATTTTTCCCAGAGTTGCTTAGTTACTCGATTATTAATGAATACCAATGCAACCGTTTTCTGGTTATTTAAAGACGTACGGCTTTCACCCCTCTACTGGCGTTGTTACTTAACTGTACATGAGCACTGCAACGTTATGAAGGAATGACGAAGAGATTGCATGTATCACGGAGCAGTGATGCCAACACTACGATTATTAATATTAACAGAAGGATCTTCCGGCGTCGCACAAGCCGTGTGTGGCGAACAGCGAACTTCAAGCATGCAAGAATTAAATATATCCCGTCTTACGAAAATATCGTATTAACAAACCATCTTGGACAAATTATTCTTCCAAAGCAAGGTGAGTTTTCGCTTCCTGGTATTACTATTCTGACGGTAGATACTGTCACGAGAGAATTGTGCATATAGAGGTAATGAACTGAAAAAAACACGGGCTTATTGAAAATCGGTCAATGGAATACAAAATATGACGTCATAGCGTGATACCACGATTATGTCTGTGACGAACATCAAGAGTCGTCATACGTTTCACCACCACGGCTTTCAACAACAAGTGTGGCATTACATACCCCCAAAATTTGATGGCCGCTTTCTTCACGGAATACTACTTGCTCTTATTATTTTGAGGAGTATTCACTTACATCGAAACGTAAGTGTGTGATCGCTGTCTCTTCTTATTTGACTGTATTTATTAACTATCCCTTTTCGGCAGCTCTGCTGATTATTGACCATTTTCGGGAAATTTCATTATGTGATATAACTAAGAAACGTGAATGACATGGTTTACTTTGAGCATACCAACTAAACTTAAGTCATTGCCTTCTTACAACTTGCTAATTACAAATTTTTTTAGAACAATCACTCCAATAATCGTCATATTATTTTAGAGATGTTACACACGTTAACAGTTTAGAAATAAATTTTAAATCACATAAGAATTCCGTAATTTTTCAAGTGTGTATATACCAAATCAAACGCTAACATCGTGTCTTTTCGCCTCATAATACTACGATGGCTTTTATTCGCATTCGACTAACATGACTGGCTGTCAGAATAATAACATTGTAGACAATTTAACAACTCAAAGCTGTAAAATTCTTAGTGACAGTTCAGTGGATTTCGCAATAAATTTTTTTCGAAAGGCAATCTTCATTCTCTTTGATATGTACCCAGCACTAATCAATTATCAAGGATCATATGAATAAAAATATAGGCTTTATCATAAGAAGATGGACGTACATCAGTATATATCAAATAATACAAGCGTAGTAAGATAAAAAAAATTAAAAATGTTTTAGGCTTTGACTTCCATAAATGCAAAATCTCTACCGGGCTGTTAAGAGCTTGCTTATGAAAGTGATAACCCTGAAGGATTTACACCAAACGAAGTTGCTGAACATTATTAAAATATCTCAGAAAATTTTCGAAGTAGCACCTCTCTTTTCAGTGTTGCTTATTTTAATCAGCACAATATTAACAATTTTAGATAATACCATGATTTTTAACGGAACTTAATTCGAGATACGTAAATTATAGATCATTACTGAGATTGATGTCACCTCAGCACCATACGAAAGAAATCGATGAGAAAAAAGCGAAAACATAGTTCGTATTTCTTTTGTAAATAGCTTTGTGTTCTTGAAATTACTCGTCCACATTATCAATGAATTTTTCTATGAAAGATTAGAAATAATTTTACATCTCGTTTTCTTTAATTTTTCTATTAACTTCAGTGTGTAAACGTGGAAAAATCTTGGAACAAATTCTCCCACTGTATAGAAGATTCTTAATAGTTATTGTTTTGGATAATAATCATTATGACTGTTGACAAAGTATTTCAGAGTGACAGAGAAACCTGCGTACCTAAATAAAAGCGGATTGAGTTTAACATCAGATTTCGTTGCTTCTTTTATAAAAAGATAATAACAGTCTCGTTTAGATTTTAACTTGCTTAAAATACACGTGCATCTGCGATTTTTAAGATATATTCGTTTCATCTGTGAGCCAAATCTGGTATTAAGAGATGTAGTGTGTTGATTCAGGTATTTTGCAACAAGCGTACTAACTGATTCTCCAGCTCCGAGGTTGATCACGTTCGCGGTAAGCACCTTAATACGGTCTGCTATGTACGTACCTTAATCCCCCGGAATTAGTTGTATCCAACGAACAGCAAACGTGTCTAAACTAGATATCTCTTCCTATCCCATGAAGTTACACAGTGGTATGGATAACCTTCTTGTAACAATATTGTCCCTGGAAAGGGTAATACAGTTTTAATTCCTGATTGTAGAAGAATTTAAAACTGCCTCAAGTCCTACTTTCTTAACAGTATGGGGCTGAATAGGAGTTTTAGCCTACATTCACTCATATTTAGCCCGTCTGCATTCCTAACAACGAGATGAATAGAGACGATTATTGATAAAACAATGACAATCCAACGCGAACTAAGTGAAATCTGCGTACTGCGCTGGAACGTCAGTAACATTTTAATGTGCCTATCAAATATAAACAACACTTTATAAATAGGCCCCGAAAATGATAACGCTCGTTAACGCTTAGTTGCTAAGGGTGTGTTGGCGCACTAATAATGTATCCTTATTTCTACAGTCGTTTTGGGTTTCCATTCCTTCTGAGAGAAAGACCGAATCATTATGCATTCACTCAGTTGTCTGGCTGTCTGTGTGTTTGGGCACTGTTTTATCTATTACATGATTAAAACGTAAAGTTTGTAAAGCGTAATTATGGAGATGAAAATAATTGTGTGGAGGTTTATTGGAGGATTAAAGGGGAAAAATTTAATAATATTCATGGGCATTAGATTAAAACTTTAAACTCGTTGACTCTCAAATGTTTGAATTTTTCTTTTTATTCCAGAATACACTCCTCCATTTCAGAAAATTGTTTAAAAATTTACAATGATACAGAGTCTCCTAAAGATTAAAAGAAACTATAGAGATCTTTCGTGAGATTATAGTTTTCGCAGAATAACTAAATGAGTAATTAAACAAATTTTATACTTCAGCAGATAAAGTTTACAGGTAAAATATCATACATACACTCCTGGAAATTGAAATAAGAACACATTGACGTCGGTGTGTAAGACCCACCATACTTGCTCCGGACACTACGAGAGGGCTGTACAAGCAATGATCAAACGCACGGCACAGCGGACACACCAGGAACAGCAGTGTTGGCCGTCGAAGGGTGCTTGCTGCGCAGCGGTTGGGCACCGCCGCAGTCAGTGTCAGCCAGTTTGCCGTGGCATACGGAGCTCCATCTCAGTCTTTAACACTGGTAGCATGCCGCGACAGCGTGTACGTGAACCGTATGTGCAGTTGACGGACTTTGAGCGAGGGCGTATAGTGGGCATGCGGGAGGCCGGGTGGACGTACAGCCGAATTGCTCAACATGTGGGGCGCGAGGTCTCCACAGTACATCGATGTTGTCGCCAGTGGTCGGCGGAAGGTGCACGTGCCAGTCGACCTGGGTCCGGACAGCAGCGATGCACGGACGCACGCCAAGACCGTCGCATCCTACGCAGTGCCGTAGGGGACCGCACCGCCACTTCCCGGCAAATTAGGGACACTGTTGCTCCTGGGGTATCAGAGAGGACCATTCGCAACCGTCTCCATGAAGCTGGGCTACGGTCCCGCGCACCGTTAAGTCGTCTTCCGCTCACGCCCCAACATCGTGCAGCCCGCCTCCAGTGGTGTCGCGACAGGCGTGTATGGAGGGACGAATGGAGACGTGTCGTCTTCAGTGATGAGAGTCGCTTCTGCCTTGGTGCCAATGATGGTCGTATGGGTGTTTGGCGCCGTGCAGGTGAGCGCCACAATCAGGACTGCATACGACCGAGGCACACAGGGCCAACACCCGGCATCATGGTGTGGGGAGCGATCGCTTACACTGGCCGTACACCTCTGATGATCGTCGAGGGGACACTGAACAGTGCACGGTACATTCAAACCGTCATCGAACCCATCGTTCTACCATTCCTAGACCGGCAAGGGAACATCCTGTTCCAACAGGACAATGCACGTCCACATGTATCCCGTGACACCCAACGTGCTCTAGAAGGTGTAAGTCAACTACCCTGGCCAGCGAGATCTCCGGATCTGTCCCCCATTGAGCATGTTTGGGACTGGATGAAACGTCGTCTCACGCTGTCTGCACGTCCAGCACGAACGCTGGTCCAGCTGAGGCGCCAGTTGGAAATGGCTTGGCATGCCGTTCCACAGGACTACATCCAGCACCTCTACGATCGTCTCCATGGGAGAATTGCAGCCTGCATTGCTGCGAAAGGAGGATATACACGGTACTAGTGCCGACATTGTGCATGCTCTGTTGCCTGTGTCTATGTGCCTATGGTTCTGTCTGTGTGATCATGTGTTGTATCTGACCCCAAGAATGTGTATATAAAGTTTCCCATTCCTGGGACAATGAATTCACGGTGTTCTTATTTCAATTTCCAGGAGTGTATTACTTGACAGAGAATTTCATAACTCAGATAATAAATATGTGATGAAAATACCTTTTCTTGATCATATTTTGTGTTTGATTTATGCATACTATTAAAAACAAATAGTGATCTCCAGTTGTTATTAAATTTTTAAGAACGATTTTAACTCTCCCCCCCACCCCAAAAAAAAAATTTTATGAAGAATTGCTTTAGTGAACTCAGCTTCATATACTGTATAATATGTGTATAGAACCCGTGTTGCGCTAGATTAAATGGCTCTTGGCGAAGATATTGTTACCATAACCAGGTATGAATACGTCCCCTTCCCCGAAGATTTTACAGTTTAGATGGCAACACTCACTGCGGTACCTTAGGTTAGATCGTCCTAAATGACCCTTCTAATCGAGAGGTCGTTAAAACAAAAACAAAAAAAAAGTCTGCTGGCGGTGCATGCTGACATTATCATTGGAGACCAGCTGTGCTCCAACATGATAAACGGACACATCGTTCCAGCACGTGTTTCATCCAGGCGGTACGGTCACTTGTCCTATTACTACTTAATCTAACTGAAGTGGAACGAGCGTTCTGTTAAAATCGGTAGTGGTGTTTCTTTATCACTGACAAAGTTACGCTTACTCAGATAGTGAATTCTCAATTCAATCTACTCATAGTTTCTTGCTTATTTGTTTGTTCTTTTTTTGTATGATTTGTTTTTGTTTCGTTTTGCCATGGTTCCTTTTTTACAGACAAACTGAAAATTAATCTGTTTTAAACCATTCCAACAACCGAAAAAAGCAGCTGGATTACTTATTCAACAGTTTCAAAACCAACATTAAATCATTTAATATCAAAAAATCCAGAACGCAATATGATATTTACAGCGATAAATGCAACCTGTGAAAATGGCCGAAAAAGATTATTTATCATTTTAAATAAGTTAAAAAAAATCGTTCTTAACTTTATTCAATCAAGCTGCAAAAAGAATAAATTGCCTGTATTTTGATCCTAAAGAACTAAATTAGTTTCCCGGAAAACATAAAGCTGTAACTTACAGGAACTGCACACAAATTTTTCAAACAATTGTAATGTAAGGATTGAGAGAGCAGTGAAGATACCTTATATAACAGATTTTATTTAAAGATTTAAGAAAGAAAAAACTGAATACCTTGCTTTCCGCTGTATGCTAAAGTGATTGCTGAGTGCGTGGGTTCTCTAAGTTCCTCACCGAGAGTAGTGGTGTAACGGTTCGCATTCTCGCCTCGCATTCGGGAGGACGCCGGTTCGAATCCCCGTCCGGGTCTCCAGATTTGGTTTTTCCATGGTTTCCCAGATCATTCCAGGCAAATGCCGGGATGCTTCCTTCAAAAGGCCATGGCCGAATTCCTTCCCATTCTTTGCCCCCCCCCCCCCATCCTTTCCCGTCTCTAAAGACCTCGCTGTTAAGAGACGTTAAGCAGTTTAAAAAAAATCTAAGATCCTTATTTAACGCCTGAAAATGGCCATACATGTCTACATGACTAGCTTACTTTCCGATAGCCAAGAAAAGTGTATACCATACTAAACTTGAAATATAATTACTTGGTTTAATTGAGTTTTATTAACTTATTCCAGTCGATGCATTAATACAAAAACTACTGTTCGGAACTGGATTAATGAAATCTACATTAAATTTAACAAGAATTTTATCTAAATCTGGTTGCTAATGACACTGAAGATTGTACCCCAACGAAGTCCGAATGCCATCAGCAGTATATAGAGAGTGTCTAATTAATTGATTGTTCGTAATGCTTTGCTCAAAGCTAATGAGTTTTATTTGATTTTCATGTCTAGAATGAGTATAATCGTTTAACTAAAATGTTAATTACTGCACAGGTTACTGATTATCACTTTCCGTACAAATACGTCATAAGAATAGCTAAGAATGTAAATAGATCGAAAGTGTGTCTCTTCCATTTTCTGTGTTCGCATCTCTCATTAACTCAGAAATATGCTTGGCACTGAATCCCAACATTAAGTTGCAGTGTCGGTAGTAAGATTTATATAACACAATGGATGAAATTATATTTCACTTCACATGGAATTTATAAATTAAAAAACTATTAAAATATCTAGAGTAGAAAGGGAAAAAATGGGATTCTTTTTAGCGGTTCGCATTTAAAAGCCAAAGAAATTACAGAGAAAATGTTAGGTTTATTCAACTACAAGAGTACGTAAGTTCAAAAATTTATTTAAGAATTAAACAAATCGATCTTACTAACACTAATAAAAGACTTCAAACTTAGATATAACTTCATCCAGTATAACCACAGAGTGGCAGGCATCAGTAGAGTATATAAAAAAAACCATTAAAAACTGACCTTTTCATTGTTTTATCTGCTGTTTCGCTACCCGTTACTTCCCTGGATTAAATGAGGATTCGTGACTGAATAAAAAGCTTGTGAAAGTACCGCTTTTGTATCAGGAACGAATAGCCAGAATTTCTTTACCACAGACACGCCTATTACCATCCGTAATTTAGGAAATTGTGTATACTGTTGCGTGCTGACGTATCTTTCGAAAGAAATAGCTTGTTTATAAAGGAATCAGCGCACACGCGGACAGACTAATGAAATTCTATACACGCGAGTATCTGTACGCACGCTAACTTGTGAATGGGGGAAGGTAAAGTGGTTATCCTGATAATACTACAAAATAAGAGGTTCCGAAGCGCGTTATGCTCTTCTTTCGTAATTAACTATCGATTTGCAGGCAGACCATAAACATGTACTCATCAACACACTGTACAGTCTGTCAAGCAGGAAAATAACGAAATGAATAATATACCTGATTTTTACACGAACAATTTATGTGTGCTTAGAGTAACTTCGTTGTGGAGAGAAATTTGATCAGGTAACGTGCCCTTATTAGATACAGAAATTACTTCGGGACGCTAAGTCATTACATTCAATGAATTTTTTTCTGATATTAGAAAAGAAAATTAGGAAGTCCTTCGGTTAAGATTACATTGCACAGTCCGTGTTAATTGCCGAAAAATAATTGTTGATACTTTTCGAATGTCATTGGAATTACTAAGCAGTAGTTTTAAAATTCTTGTTTTTTTCCTGTTTATTGTATGGTATAAAGTCAAATAAATTTATAGAATGTTTCAATAAAGATACGAAACATATATTTATTTTTAGGTAATGATATTACAAAAGGAATATTGAAGGAGGAACATAGAAAATAAGCTCTCTGAAAACCATGTAGGCCGTTAGCTGTTTGTGTTTATGCAATTGTGAAATATGCTGTCTACGGATTTAATTCATACAGACGCTTGAGTGATTTTACAAACTTATAATGTTTTGGCTTAATATGAGACAGTTTTCAGTCGGTTGTCGGTAATTATATCGACTAATGTTCGATTGTTAATTATAAGCTTCTTCCTATCCACAAAAAGAATAAACTAGTTCAAGATTGAGTGCTAGTATATCTCATCTTATCTTTAGTATAACCCCACGTTTGTTCTTGCCGCACCTTGTAACCCAAAAATCCCGTCTGCCTAATGATGTACTCAAACATTCAACAGGCTTATAACAGTGCACTTACACACCACTATCTTCTTCTTTTTTTTTTTTTTTTTTTTTTTTTTGCTTATAGCATTACGCCTCGTCTAGGTCATTAGGGAAAGGATGGAGGAAGGAATGGGAAGGAGTTCGGCCATTGCCTTTTGAAGGAAGCAACTTGGCATTCGCCTGGATGGGTTGGGGGAAACCATGGAAAACCTAAGGGGATTCGAACCCGCGTTCTCCCAAATGCGAGTCCACAGCGTCACAGATCACCAACCACGCTCAGTCACCACTATCATTATCCATTCCTACATGCAAACAAACATCTAAAGAATGATCAAAAATAATATCAGGAGTAAAGATCCTTCAAATAATTATAACACACCAAACTTGTTATTTGTGACCCTTGCTGACGTATTTTTTTATTCATAAAATTTTTTGTTTACAATTTGAAACTGTCAAAGTGTAAGTTGAGAAAAATACGAAACTGGTACGTAATGGAGTTTTTCAACGCAAGAATTTATTAACAACTTTCTTCATACAACGTCAATTTATATTTTTCCTATAGTGACTCTATACCTCTTTCAACACGCGATCTCTTCCACCGTGACCAATTGTTATATGCACTTCCTATAATGTGTCGAATAACTCGCTGTAACATCGTAGTATATTGCTTCCAGTTTAACATGAAAAATAAGTTCATTTTTTTGGACTATAGTAAACACATTGAATCGCTATAATAACTAATAATTGGGAAGACTCTTTTTTGCTGTTGTTTCTGCAGTTGTGACTTCCTCCAACAACACTTTGCAACTTTGATCTTCAATATAAACAGTATTTTTGGCATTTGATTTCTGGACGTAGCTAAATCTTTGTAAACATCGATCTTTCATAAGCACAACACGTGACTCGGAAGCCATAAGATTAATTCAACTTAAGATAATAAGATTAATTATTTTCCGTAAGTCTGCAGTTGTTTCATTATTATCAAGGCAGTATCTCTCTAGATACGTGTTGAAACATTGATCAGAACAATTAAATGACGTCAATATTTTTTCTAAAAAACTGTATTTCAGTAAATTTCTGACTTTCAGTGACCTGAGTTACAGTTCCTTCCACCTAATAAAGGGTCTAAGCACCCTAATAAACAATGTACACCGAGAAACGTAACACCCTGTATTTAACAAATGGCCTTTAAACCAAAGGCTGAGCATTTTCACAAGAGATACTGTCATATTTCACATCGTAACACATTTAGAAGTGACGGTAATACCTTAAAAAGTGGTTAATATCGGAATTTTTTACTAATCAAAACATTGTTTGATTAAAAAATAACGCTACGTGGTACAAAGGGACCGCAAACAAAGGCAGTTTCATTTTTCTGGTACAGATAGTTCTGGGACCAGACAGTATTTACTTTGTTGATTGTTAAATGGCTCAAGTTGAATGTACAGAGCGCCAAAAAATGTATCGAATATTTAGGTGGTGATAGTATGCATCAGAAACAGACAAAAATATCTGATGAACATTGGGCCGCAGTCGCATACTTTCGAAGTTCACAGCAGGTGCTCAATGTGATGTCCGTCCATTGCAATGCAAGCCTCTGATCTTCGGCTTAAGGAATCACGCAGTCATTGAAACAGTCCTGGTTGTTGCTGCACGTTCTGACATGTACTGAAGACGTGATCCATAAGTGTATGCACATCGTTAATTGTAGTGGCATAAACCAATTCCTTGATGCGTCCCCATAGCCAAAAGTCTACGGCAGTGTTCTCAACCAGTGGGTCCGCAGTCGCAAGCCAGGTAAATGTAAAATGCAACCGGTATACGTCTTACAATACAATGAAAATACAAAAATTTTCAGTGTGAATGCGTTCTATGTTTGCAGTGAACGGAAAAACACTGTTCCTATGTGGCCGCTACCCCACCTTCTCGCCTCCGCGCCGCCACCGCGGCAAAGAATATATAACTGCCCGCAGCGTGTCCACGACTACCTTGCACAGCATTTGATTTCTCGATAAGTAGGTATAGTATCAATAGAAATAAAATTAAATACTCGTCTTTGAAATCGCTGACAGTTTTATTACGGACCTGGGGGGTGGCCAACACTTTTTCCGGACATTAGGGGTCGCCAATTTTATTTCCCTTTTAAAGAGGTCGTATTCAAAAAGGTTGAAAAACACTGATCCAGGGAATGGAGATCTTGAGGTAGTGCAGGTCACGATATGGGGACCCCATTACCTTTCCAGGGATCCTGACATATCAGCGTCAACATTCGATGTACAATGAGGTGAAAAATGTTCTCATTGCGAATACACCAAATATGTTTCTCGTTGTTGCAAATGAACTTTAGCAGAATAGACAACGTATTACCAAGAGTTCTGATAACGAGCCCCATTTAACCTATATGAGAGCACATATGGCCGCGTTATCCTATCGCCAAGAACACCTGTTCATATGTTGACTGAGAAGCGGTGGTGGAGACTTCTTCCTTGAACTGCATGGGGATTACTAACAGCCCACACATGCTTGTTACGAACATTTACAACACCGTCCCTTGTAAACCCAACCACCTGTAAACATAATCTTCGAAGTAAACAGTTGATCTGAACCACATCATTGCAACAGTCATTGCAAGTCAGTGGTCTGGTGGACTAAGGGTCTGGGTACAACGATTGTTGAAGCAGTACCTCCTTCTGCTGCTGCTATTCATCACACATCGGTTCCAGGATAGTTTTCCACTGAACGTAGCATACGATCCTAAAGATCAGTCAAAGGACTGAGCGAGGTCGTCCACTGTCTACCTTGTGGGATGCTAGGGAACCCGTTTCTCCAAGACGCTGAAAATTTCGGTTGAACAGCCATCAGATTATACCCAGCGTTGTATATATCTGTCTTCCTAGAAGGCACAGGATCGCAGTCCACTTGCATTTACTAAACCATAGCAAAATACCATATCTTCCATTTCTCTTGATCAATAGTAGGCGCCTATTGCTAAGTGAGCCCAACGACTGCAATGGAGACAACATACCGTATTGTGCTACAAAGATCACAATAACGCGTAAACACAAACTGCAGCATGCTACCTATCTAAAGTTAGGAGCAACTACACAAAGAGACAATAACACGACTGCCACTAGGTACTGTACACAGCGGGCACTACGTACACAACTGATTGCACACAATGGTTTACACTACTCCAATTAACGTTGTGCAGACACTCCAGGATCGCGTCCTCAATGCATGTGAGTACGTACACGACCAACCAGGAGAGTAATTCCTTACATTGAAGAGGCATGCATTGTCATGTAAGAACGTAACATTGTGCATCCACTATTATCTCCGGAAGTATATGTTTGCGACCCAATGTATATTACTAGGGTTCGGATCTTTATGACCAAAAATATAGAAAAATATCCAGACAAATATCACCTTAAAATGAGTAAATATGACCGAAAAATGACAAAACATTTAAATTTACTATACATCAAAACATGCTCAGTTATACATCATTTATTTTATCTGGCAGTGTCGCTTTCATGTAGACAGCATAATTTGCTTCCGTGCACTCACTGCACCATTGGGAAATTAAATTTTAAATCGTTTTGTTGAAGTCACTTTAATTTCAGATAATTTAAAGAATAGAACTCTTTCGTCTGTACTAAAATACTGCTCTGTAAATTCCCTTACGAAACTTTCAGAAAATTTTACTTTCGGCATGGCGGTTAAGTCTACTCACTGATCCACTGCAGATTTAACGATGATAGGATATTTCATTGAACTACTGATTCACGAGGATCGACACAGGCATGCTGCTGCTGCATTGTCGAGATTAAAAGGCGGGCGGAACATACGTTTAGAGAGTGACAGTTTTATGTAACTTAAGTACTTGACTGGTGAATTCTGACCACAGTGAAAATTAGTTTTGTTTTTCCCCCACCTGTATAGCAGAAGTACAGTTCTGTGAATAATTTTCTTAATTTCTTCTCTTCTATATCTAGTGCATTTCCGGTACTATTAAAAAAATACCAGATTTTTCCTCAAAATATGACCACAAGACCATAAATATTATCGAAATATGACCAAAAATAGGAAAATTGTATGAAAATGCATTTATATGCGATATAAAATACATTTATATACAATCGGTAACGTTGAATTCAGCATTTCAGCTCAAAATGAAGGCAGGAAAAAAATATGACCATCTAAATCCGAACCCTATTTATCAGACATTTTCATCTTTTTTAGATCCATACAATCACCTCCTAATATCCTCGTTACTTTTTTTAACACCCTGTATATGTCTGTAAGTGCCATAACATGAAAAATATCATATGACGCTGACGTGAAATATAATCTGATTGTATGTAGGTGAAACGAACAACAATTCTTCCTCTCGAGGGACTTTGCCACAGATTCACGGGAGATCGCCTGACTACAGTTCAGAACTCGCAGTGCAATACGATAGTAGCTCTCCTTATCTACACGTGCAGAATAGAGACCAATCTGATGCTTGCATATTTGATGGCCGTCGGTGTGTACCACACAACGGAGCAGATTCGCCTTCATTACCTAACGCCACGATACATTATTCAGGCAATCCTCTTAATTGACGTAGCCACCACACCGCTCACGGCAGTGTCTCTTCCTTCGCACAGGGCGGTTCTGTGCTCTGTGCAACTCTCATCCATTTCGTAATTCTTCCTTCATGATTTTCAGGAGATGAATATATTTGTTAGCTGCTTTATTGACAGATTATTCCTTTCTTTTTATTTTAACACCGTCTTTCTTTGTTGTAAATTTGTCTGGTTTTATAATCCGAATTAAAAATGTCTCCCCAGAGATATTACTCAATTTATTACTATTTTGCATATTTTCTTTTTTATTGATCTTTTATTTTATAAACAGAACTAAAACTATAAAATTTCACTCGTTACTAACCAGTACTGGATTAACCACGTAGCAGGAGTTAGCAAATGCTACGGGCCCCGTGCCTTGTGGGGGGCCCCGCTCCTTCTAGGGGACCCCGCGCCTCCTGTAGGGGAGCTTTTTTCCGGTCCTGTTACTAACGAGTAACATTACTCTAACTGAAAAGTTCTTGACCTCTATCATAGCTAGCGATGAAGATTGTTCAAGATGTAATGACAAATAAATTAGGAAATGTCTCATGACATTGACGTTTTCTTGTAGATAGTGATGGGTCACCAAATTCTTGTGAAATGCCGCACTTTGTATTTTGTGCTAACATTGCTGTCTGTAGCCGTCACTAAGAACTTTTCAAACACGGTAATATACGTTTGGCCCCAATAACTTTAGCAACCATTGTTCATACATTAAACTATGATGTTACTACAATAGACTTTTAAATTTTGATTTATTACTCATTCCAAAAGCAACTTTGAATAGTTAATTTCCTAACTGTTACTTTTCAGTTTAGCTTCACTTGTTTCAATACAACGGCATCACTTTTACGGTGGTGTAACTATTAATTATTTGAGGGGAAAAAAAACTATCCTGTTTAATCTCCACACGTTCTCGGACATCTTTTGAAAGTTTTACTCGATCTAAACGTCCGAATTTCATATTCCTCGCTCAACTGTCTTTTCAGATTCTCGCAAAATTCTCATAGTTTCACGTTTAATGTATTGTTCCACGTTCAGTTACACATCTACTTTACAAATACTACCAAAGAAACAACATTGCACGCCAATTATTGAACGACTAGTTTTGTTTTGTTTCTGACATCAAGCAATGATACATTCTTCGGCATTTCATTTATATATATATAGAGGCGACAGATACAATTTAGCTAACCTTTGTATAAAATAAATTACGGAATGACATTAAAAAACACTAATTTTCATTTTTGTGATGATCACCACAGTTTCGTTGAATTTCTCGCTTCGTAGTTTTCCGGTAAATTGGAATTTTTCAGATCATAGTCACATATTTAACTTGTGAACGCCTAACGTGATCTATTAACGCAGCTATTTCTTTTTTACTAAAATAACATTTGTTCCAAATTGTTAAATGTAATTATCAGGTTGGTTTTATGGCTTATGGGTTTACTCCTCGTCGACGTCAGGCGGGAAAGGACGGGGGGAAGGAACGGGAAGGAATTCTGCAATTGCCTTTTGAAGGAAGCATCCCGGCATTTACCTAGTGTGATTGGGGAAACCATGGAAAACCCAAATCTCGATACCCAGACGAGGATTCGAACCCACGTCCTCCCGAATGCGAGGCCAAACCGTTACTGCTCACCCACCACTCTCGGTGGGTTGGTTTTATTTCAACATGTGTGGAATAATCAAACTTCTGAATTATGAATCTAATTCCTGATATCCTCACGCAGATTGCTTGAAGACTCTATATATCGTGTTAGGTCATAAAGAAGATATAAATTCTGAAATTGACGTGACACTATTTACTAAAGACATATGAAGAAACTTTTTTTCAAATCATTTTTTGTGTCATAGTTATGATGGTTCTGGTAAACTACTTCAGATATGTCAATAATAGAAATTGACATTATTTGAAAGAAAATCTAATAATTTAAAAAGTTGGTATAAATTTATATATCGGTCGTTTAATATTAAGTGCTTCAGCTGAATGTCCACAATTTAATAAAAAAAAAAATCCAACAATGTTTGCCATTAAATCAATTTCATTTTGACAGCTTTCGCGATCAAAACTTTAAGTAAATGGTCAACAATTTGCATGACATGAAGCCGAATCTATGGTTCTTATGTTAAATTATGTGAGAAAATTAATTAGTTGCAGGTAGAGACTTCTAAAATCTGCATTCTTCTAGATGTGGTGTTTGTAGTTAATTGAATTTCATTACAGTTTCAGAAAATTAATATTTATTTCTGTTTTATCAGATCACATCGGGCAGTGGACACACTAACACGACAACGGGCCTGTGCATCTTTTTTCTGACAGTAAAAAGTAAAACGAATATTTTTATGATTTTGAATAACATTTATTTCCTGAATTTGTTTAACCTTTTAGTTCATCTTACATTACATAGCATCTTATGGCCTATCATTAATGTTATTAAGTTGCCAGTTTACCGGGATCATCTAATTTTCAGACTCCCGCAATTGGTTTTTAAAGCATGTCAAACTTTTATTTGCAATGTAAAATTTCATAGAGAAACGTGCTTTATTTTCACCCTTTTCTAGCAATCTAACTGTGAATTAATCCCATACTGTTAATACAGTTTACATTACCCCTCCCCTCCGTTTTACGGTACCCAGGATCAGAAACACTACTAGGGTTTGTTTCTTAATATAAATTTCCAACTCACAGAGCGCAAGGCCTTTCTCTGCAAATCTCCTCTGCGTCCTTCAAAGTCTTTCCGAAAATGCCATATACGGTAGAAGATTCGACATGTTGGAACGTCTTGAACACACTCCTCGTAATTTGCAATTTATAGCGTTTAAGGTTACGGCAAAAGAATCCCAGCATCTAGTTAGTTTTCCATAATGTTAGTTTTACAAGTCTTTACAGAGGACCACCGATAAATAATTCACTGATCACTAGCTGGCCTGAGCGCGGTGGTTGAGCGGTTCGAATCCCCGTCCGGTTATCCAGATTTTGGTTTTCCATGGTTTCCCCAAATCACTCCAGGCAAATGCCGGGATGCTTCCTTCAAAAAGGCCATGTCTTAATCCTTCCCGTTCCTTGCCCGCAGACCATCCCACGTCTA